>WNWU01016919.1:0-10099 GCA_012654045.1 Ptyas mucosa | reverse complement strand
ATAGAATAGAATAGAATAGAATAGAATAGAATAGAATAGAATAGAATAGAATTCTTTATTGGCCAAGTGTGATTGGACACACAAGGAATTTGTCTTTGATGCATATGCTCTCAGTGTACATAAAAGAAAAGATACGTTCATCAAGAATCATAAGGTACAACACTTAATGATAGTCATAGGGTACAAATAAGCAATCAAATCATATGCTTGTAATTTAAGCCTACCCCCAAAATAAGCCCCGGTTAAGATCGTCAATCAGAAGTAGATAGTACCGTATTTTCCCCAAAATAAGACCTAGTTGGAAAATAAGCCCTAATGCATCTTTTGGAGCAAAAATTAACATGAGCCGGTCTTATTTTTGGGGAAACATGGTATATATACAGTACATTATATATATGTATATGTATGTGTATGTGTATATGTATGTGTGTATATGTGTGTTTACACACAGAAACTCACATGTACACACAGAAATAAATGTGTATAGGTAGTCCTCAACTTCTGACCATAACTGAGCCCAAGATTTGTTGCTAAGCAAAACAGTTGTTAAGTGAGTTTTGCCCCATTTTATGACCTTTTTTGCTACAGTTGTTAAGCGAATCACTGCCGTTGCTAAGTGAATCACGAAGTCATTAAGCAAATCTGGCTTCCCCCAGATTTGCTTATCGGGAAGCAAATGACTGGGAAAGTTACAGACCTCATTGTAACTTTGAATGGTCCCTAAAACAATGGTTGTAAGTCAAGAACCACCACCATAAGTGACCCCAACATTTCTGTTGTTAAGCAGGACATTGGTTAAGTGAGTTTTGCCCCATTTTATGACTTTTCTTGCCTCGGTTGTTAAGTGAATCACTGCAGTTGATACATTAGTAATCCTGTTGTTAAGTGAATCTGGCTTCCCCATTGACTTTGCTTGTCTGAAGGTCGCAAAAAAGTGATCACATGATCTTGGGACATGGCAAATGTCATAAATATGAATCAGTTGCCGAGCATCTGAATTTGGATCACATGATTGTGGGGATGCGGTCTGGGTCTTAACAGTGAAAAACGCTCCTAAGTCCCATTTTTCAGTGCCACTGTAACTTCAAATGGTCACTAAATGAACCGTTATAAGCAGAGGTGGGTTTCAGCAGGTTCTGACCAGTTCTGGAGAATCAGTAGCAGACATTTTGAGTAGTTCGGAGAACCGGTAGTAAAAATTCTGACTGGCCCCGCCCCCATCTATTTTCTGCCTCCCAATTCCCAGCTGATCAGGAGGAAATGGGGATTTTGCAGTAACCTTCCCTTGGAGTGGGGTGGGAATGGAGATTTTACAGTATCCTTCCCCTGCCACACCCACCAAGGCACGCCACATCCACCAAGCCATGCCCACAGAACCGGTAGTAAAAAAAATTGAAACCCACCACTGGTTATAAGTCGAGGGCCTGTATTTTGTATTCTGAAACTAGCCAAAATAAATAACTACCCCAGAGAGAAAAAAAAGCTCGTTATAATTTTTTGCCTTTTATTTTACCTCGCAGGAGATACACATCTGGAAATTTCTGAGCTGCTTTACCTGTAGTAGAATATTATTTAAGATACGGTTCATTTGCTTAACTTTTAAAGATCAGGTTCCCAGGTGAAAAACAGCTTCAAGCGAGCTACCTCTCAACTCATTGTCTCCCAAAGTCACACCAAAAAAGATAAGCAAAGCAGGACAGTCACAGGGCTTTCTGCTACTAGCTGAGTACCTGGACCCAACCTCCCTTATCTCCTGCATACAGGTGAGCTCCGGCTGCAGCTTCCTTATTTTGTTATGATCCTTTTTTTAAAAAAAGTAGCCACCAGGAGGCAGCAGATATCCACAGCATGGAGAACAGACCACAATTGCTGGCTTTTTGCTCAAGGTAACCTGGCTGAGCTACCTGTGCAACAGGAAGAACAGGTGTAACAGGCCACACCTGAAATGTACAGCAAATATACCGTAATATTAGCATGGCAGAATATTGTGCAACAAGCTTTTCATGGCAGAATATTTCCAAAAGCTAGTAGTGTATTTGGATCAGTGGTGGGTTTCAAATTTTTTTACTACCGGTTCTGTGGGTGTGGCTTGGTGGGTGTGGCATGGATTGGTGGGTGTGGCAGAGGAAGGATACCATAAAATCTCCATTCCCTCCCCACTCCAGGGGTAGGATACTGCAAAATCCTCATTTCCTCCCGATCAGCTGGGACTCGGGAGGCAGAGAATAGATGGGGGCGGGGCCAGTCAGAATTTTTACTACTGGTTCTCTGAACTACTCAAAATTTCTGCTACCGGTTCTCCAGAACTGGTCAGAACCTGCTAAAACCAACCTCTGGTTTGGATACTTCTTCGGACACTTTTTAGCATTTCACATACTTCAACATTTTAATGTCTTGTACTTTTGCTTTACACCATCATAAGCTGGAGTTGCCTGGCCGCGAGATGGGCGGGGTATAAATTTTATAAACGAATGAAATAAATAATAAATGTTAGGGGACGTTACTCTCACCACATCACTTTTTTCATTTCTTAATGCATAATCCAAGAATCACTTGAAGCTGTTTTTCACCTGATCTTTAAAAGTTAAGCAAATGAAATGTATCTTAAATAATATTCAACTACCGTGTTTCCCCAAAAATAAGATTCTGTCTTATATTTTTTTGAACTCTGAAATAAGCACTTGCCCTTATTTTCGGGGAGGTCTTATTATTTGGGAGCGCGTGAAGCAAGACGGGGCTCCTCTTGCTGTCTTACCTGATTTCCAGCTCTGTCTCCCTAATCCTAACCAGAGGAAATGGCAGGAACCAGCTGCGCATGCATTTAAATATTATTGGGGCAGGCTTATTTTCAGGGGAGGTCTTATTTTTTGGGAGGTCTTATTTTTGGGGGAGGTCTTATTTTTTTTGGGGAAACACGGTGTCAGGTATGCTTCCTTCAAAGTCCAGGAAAGAATGACCCAAACATTCCATTGTTTATAGAGAAAGGTACTTTTACTAGAAAATGAAGTGATCGCAACCAAGGAAAAGCAGAATCTAAGGCAATAGGCACGAAAATTGCATATAGAAAGCATCCCCTCCCACTGTCCACCATAAATCAACCAATCCAAAGGTCTCCCAGGGGTCAGGTGGAAACACGTCTGGCAGCATCATCAATCAGGAATGCCACAACGGTTGACCCGATAGTAACTTCAAAGATACAGTCTGGTGGCTTAACTATCAGTTTCTTTCCTCCAGCACGCTTCCCCCCCCCCCATGCCACCTAGCTCTCCCCCCTCCCGTTAGTATGGCAGCCAAAGCAGTAAAGGTGGAGGTTGACATTCAGCCCCTCTGCAGAAGAGATGTTAGTCCTAAATAGGGAAAGAGAAAACAACACAACATAGAAATGAGGGTTTATCAGGATATTTGGTGTGAAACAACTGTACTTTCTTTGGCGCTCGGACATCACGTTTATTCACCATTCAGCTTGAGATAATGGGAAATGTTTCCAGGCCACCAGATATTGCACTTTACCGTGATGCTTCCTAGAGTCCAAAATTTCCTTAACTTCAAAATGTTGCTCCCCTTCTATCAGTATGGGAACCGGAGGAGAGTCCTGGTTCAGACGCAAAGGGGACAAATGTTCTGGTTTCAGCAAGCTAACATGAAACACAGGGTGGATTCGTTTGATCTACCAAAATGGTAAAGAAAAGTAAGAGGCAGAGATCTTACTTTCTCTCCCCAAAATCTATGACAGAGTTTAAACTCGCCTGCTAGAATGGGTGATTTTTCAAGCTCTATCCCCTCTCCTACTTCTAGCTGTTCAAGAGAAGTTCCGACATATTCAGACTTCAGAGAGATGGTCTGTACTCAGAGCATGTTAACTGCGCATACAGTAGATTCAATATATGACTTACTGACATCGATCAAAAGAGACATCGAGAGGATTTTTCAATTTTTAAATAACCCTCACCCTGCAGCTAAGGAAAGAGAGACTGCACACCTTCCTGATGTGTGGAGAGAGCAGAAGGGTTTAAGATCTCAATCCAAACAACAAAGCATTGCAAGTACTGATGTCAACCCTCATCAAGGAAGAAGGTTGTTAAAGAAACAAATTGCTTTAAGGATTCCATGCAATAGAGGATGATGGACTTCAAAGGAAATTCTCTCACTTGCACAGCTATTGAAATCTGATCCTTTATTAATAGATCTAATCAGATATGAAAAACTTCCCCAGCATAGCAATTGTGTTCGACTAATACTGCATTTTGACAGCAATACTATTCCGAATGCCGTAATGAAAAGAAAAGGATCCCTGCTCAGATTTGAAGTCATTCCTACAAGAGTCTTCTCGAGTGGGCCTATTAAACCGCTTTTACAAGGACTCAATCAAACTTCAGAAATGGTATCTAGGAACTACTCTGCTACCTCCAGGGTCTTTCCTCTAGAATCCGGAGAAACTATGGAGGCAGACCAGACCAGGGAGATCCCACATATGAAGGCAAGTACCGATAAGCCCGAGGATGTTATAATCAGCGAATTTGTTTTCTTGTCTCCAAAGGAGCAAAGATCGAAGTTAACTGAATTTGACTTGTTAAGATCTTTGCTAGCAGAAGCCTGTAGTTCAACGGGAAGGCTGTCCAAGTTGGAAGAACGGGGAAAGCATGTTCAGACAAGGCCTAAAGTTGTTAAATCTGTCCAGCAGGATAGAAGGGAAGGCAAAAGACTTTGCAAAGAAACAAAGACCATGAACGTAGCGGCAGAAGTTCACCCTCCCCCAAGTGTGCAACTGCTCTCACCTGTCTTATCTTCCTTATGAATGGGTGAGACACTTCCGCAACAATCAGAGGCCACTTTTGACTCCTTTGGCACTCCAGAGAAGGCAGTGGTAGTAATTCTGGGCCCCTCCACCCTTCTGGTGGAGGCACAAGGAGAGGCACAAGGAGTAGTGCCTTGGGGTGATTGACTAGACAACAAATTGCCAATAACTAGGGTCTCTTATATCCCTAGCCTTTCCCTCCTGTCCTGGAATATAGCCGGCTGGAAAGGCATTTCAAACCGGATGGATTTTATAAATCTGATTTCAACACATCATCTCATCCTCCTTCAAGAAACCTTGGATTTTATAAATCTGATTTCAACACATCATCTCATCCTCCTTCAAGAGCCTTGGATAGTACAGTGGTCTAAAGCCCTGTTATTAACATCAGCTGCCTGCAATTATTGCAGGTTCGAATCTCACCAAGGCTCAAGGTTGACTCAGCCTTCCATCCTTTCTAAGGTAGGTAAATTGAGGACCCAGTTTGTGGGGGCAATAAGCTGACTTTGTATAAATATACAAAAGTATGAAGGCTATTGCTTAGCGCATTGTAAGCCGCCCTGAGTCTCCGGAGAAGGGCAGCATATAAATCAAATTAAAAAAAGGGGGGGGGCTGCTGAGAATTCCATGGAAGTATTTGTTGTACGCCAAAGGGATTTCTTGACAAGTTCCCTGTGTAAGTATACTGAAAAGAGAGAGGTCCTGTTTTACAACTTTGGAAGTCTAGGTAAGAACAAGGCAAGCTGCCAAGGCTGTCATAGCCACCCTGTTTAATGATAATGATGTTAATGGAAGCCATCATGGACTAAAGTAGTTGGAATATGATGGCTGTGTGCTCATTTCTCACTTTCATTTCATTTTCAGCTCTCTCTGGAAATCTTCAACCTACATTAGTGGTTTGCTTGAAACGGTTCCATTATTAAAGGAAAAAGACTTGGTGTCTTTGATCATGGTTTTCTTGGCAGCATCTGCCTGGGAAATCTAAGTACAATTACGAAGTGTCTCACTTGCACAGAAGTGTGAATTGATGGATTGAATGGACTTGAGGGAGGGAGCCGTTAGTCTTTGTATGTGACATCCAAATTTGTTTGCTTTCTTCTCGGTATGTTTATATAACTCAGTGTTTCTCATACAGGCAACTTTAAGATGTGTAGACTTCAGTTCCCAGAAGTCCCCAGCCAGCGTGCTCCATGAACAATTCATTATCAATACCAGTTATCTGGGATCCATTTTGCATTGATATTTTACCAGAAGAGTCCTCCATTCCTCTAACCGCAATAAAATACCTTAGGCCACCAGACTTCAAATTTTGGGTTTAGACAACTTAGAACTACGCTGACTTCAGTCTGACCTAAGCATAGTACATAAAATTATCTGCCACAATGTCCTTCCTGTGAATGACTACTTCAGCTGCAACCACAAAAATACATGAGCAAATAATAGATACAAACTCAAGGTAAACCGTTCCAAACTCGATTGCAGAAAATATGACTTCAGTAACAAGAGTGGTCAATGCCTGGAATGCATTACCTGACTTCATGGTTTCTTCCCCAAACCCCCAAAACTTTAACCTTAAACTGTCTATTGTTGACCTCACCCCAATCCTAAGAGGTCTGTAAGGGGCGTGCATAAGTGCATCAGCGTGCCTACCCTCCCTGTCCTAATATTCCTTTTTACTTACTCTTTTCATGTATTCAAATTATGTTTATACTTTTACCTGTTATATATGCTTGACAAATAAACTTATGAAATAAAAACATAGACAATCTCGATTTTCCTGAACAACAATGTCATATTAATGGTATAGTTTGCCATTTATCTATTGCAATTTCCCACAAGTCTAAGGATGTGTAGACAGCAGTTTCAATGGTGTTTTTTTTTTTAGCTAGTGTGTGGGTTGGTCAGACACTTCCATCCTCGGTATGATGAGATTATTAAAAATATTATTATTCAAAATATCACGCACCATTTGCTACTTATTGCACATATTTTGGGTGACAGGGAGCCACAGCAGAGGGGTGAAAGAGCCATATGCAGCTCCAGAGCCATAGGTTGCTGACCCCTAGTCTAGACAAAGACAAGGTTACAAGTGCTAGAACTTCCCCCTTTACATCTTTAACAGCGTCTGGATGTGTAAACATTAATTTGCAGTCATTGTGTTGGCGTGAAAAGCATTGCTAGCATATGTCCTACTCATGCAGCCTTTGGAGTTTCTCCCATCAGATTCAGCATTCTGGCTGTTGCTAAAGTATTTTCCCAGCTAGGTGCCCTGAACAAATGGCGAGTTACACAGCCCACAGGCTTGTTTCTAAATATGCAGATGGAGTAACTCATGTGTAAACGAGACTGTGAAATTACCATTTCTGCAAGTCTCTGGGCAAGATTTCCCAAGGCAGAGGCATATGTCTCATCAGGCAAAGAGGTGTGTTTTGTGATGGCGTAACACACCTGTGCAATTGCAGTACTAAGTACTGTACTTTTTTTAAAAAAATGGCTCCCTCCATTGGCAACAGATGCTAAGTGCAAGGCATGGAAAAATAACTGGAAGGGCAGGTGTGGGTGTGGGTGTGTGTCACTCCCCGCTCTGCTGCGGCTCCCTGTCACTCAAAATATGCGTCACAACCGCCAATGTGCGACACCCGCCTGCACGTGATTTATTGAGCTTTTCAACCCCCGGTAGGCCAACCATGGATAAATCCAAGAAAATAAAAGTTTCAGAAGAAAACAGAACATTTAATTCAACTACATATGCTAGTTTTGTGGCCGCTCAAGAAAGAAGTCAGGCACAGGAAGGTTTTTTGTGGCTCCCGGTGTTTTCTTTCTTGTGGGAAACGGGTCCAAATGGCTCTTTGAGCGTTTAAGGTTGCAGTCCCCTGACCTAAACTATTTAAGTGAAAGTCCTACAATATTGCAAAGTGGCCACACTCCTCTCACAAGCACAAACAAGACCAACTTAAAAACAAATTAACCATTTTAATGATTTTACAATTTTACAATTGTTAAATTGGTTTCATTTCATAATAACTGGCTATGCCCTAATCTGCAAATCGAATTAAAATCTATTTAAGCCCCTTTTGAAGCCCAAACTGCCAGAATTACGCACAAACTCACACACACTTCTGGATTATACAGATAGTTCTTGACTTACAACAGTTTGTTTAGTGACCGTTCAAAGCAGTGGTGGGTTGCCCCCGGTTCGGATCGGTTCACAAGAAACTGTAGTAAAACCGGCGGGAGGCCCCACCCACTGCCCCGGATGTTGTCATCAGCGATCTGTGCATGCACATAACCTTCCCGTTGCAAACCAGTAGTAAAGGTAAGTAAAACCCACCCCTGGTTCAAAGTTACAACAGCACAAAAAAAAAGTGATTTATGACCGTTCTTCACACTTATGACCGTTGTAGCATCCCCCATGGTCACATGATCAAAATTCAGATGCTTGGCAGCTGACTCATATTTATGGCGGCTGCAATGTCATGGGGTCATGGGATCCCCTTTTGAGACCTACTGGCAAGCAAAGCCAATGGAGAAGCCAGATTCACTTAAGAAATGTGGCACAAAAGATCATTTTAAAAGTCCTGAGAAAGTCCGCCTAGCTCAAAATCGCTCAGCTGGCTTTTGGCCTGAGGTAGATTACAGATTAATAGAGTTGAAAGGGACCTTGTAGGTCATCTAGTCTAACCCCCCCCCCACCCAAGCAGGAGACCCTACACCATTCTGACAGATGGCAGTCCAGTCTCTTCTTGAAAGCCTCCAGTGATGAAGCTGCCATAACTTCCGAAGGCAACTTATATTCAGTGGGTTGATTGTTCTCACTGTCAGAAAATTCCTCCTTATTTCCAGGTTGAATCTCTCCTTGATCAGTTTCCATCCATTATTCCTTGTCTGGCCTTCGGGTGCTTTGGAAAATAGTTTTACCACCACCCCCTCCTCTCTGTGGCAGCCCCTCAAATATTGGAAGACTGCTCTCATGTCTCCCCTGGTCCTTCTCTTCACTAGACTAGCCATGCAACCGTTCATCCTATGTTTTAGCCTCCAATCCCCTAATCTTCTTGGTTGCTCTTCTCTGCACTCTTTCTAGAGTCTCAACATCTTTTTTATAATGTGGTGACCAAAACTGGATGCAGTATTCTAGGTGTGGTCTTACTAAGGCTTCATAGAGTGGTATTAGTACCTTAGATAGGACCAGAACTCATGGATCCTCAGTCTCTTAACCTGACACCTTCACCAACTTGGCTCTATAAATAATCTTTGGTGTTCCAAAAAGTCATACAGTGGTACCTGGGTACTCAACTGCTTGGAAACTCATTGAATTTGATAATCCATTTTGATGCGAACAATTTTATCCCAGTATTGATCATTTGTTTGGTACTCAATGCACAAGCTAGAACTTTTTTGTGTTGGCTTCTTTGTGACTCACTAGATTATTCCTTATGGGAAAATTTTGTTCAGTACTCATTGTTTTTGGTACTCATTGTACCTCTCAGAACCAATGAGTACCACTCAGGGGTGAAATCTAGCAGGTTCCAGAGAACCGGTAGCGGAAATTTTAAGTAGTTTGGAGAACTAGCAAATATCACTGGCCCCGAATGGGGTGGGAATAGAGATTTTACAATATCCTTCCCCTGCCACATCCACCAAGCCATGCCCACCAGACCACACCCAGCAGACCACACCCACCAAGCCACACCCACAGAACCGGTAGTAAAAAAAAATGGATTTCACCACTGCTACCACTGTATTATGAAAAAGTTATTTAGCATGACCTAACAACACCAAATTCTTTAGACTGGTTCAAACAACTCCAAAAAGAACTCTTCGAAGTAGAGGAAAGGACGTTCAAATAGCAAATAAACTTAAATGGCCTGAGCAAGCAAAGAGCAATAATCTTTGGATAAAATGTACATACAAGCCAGTCACTGGTAATAAGCAACCAAGGCAGATCCTAAGATTGCAATGGAGAGGTCAACTCAGTGTAAACATCAACTCGGAGAAGAGCTGTTGTAAAAAGGGCAAACTCCAGGTTGAGGAAGGTGAGGAAAGGAATTACAAACAGAAACAGCCAGTACCATCATGTCTGTAACAACATCTGTCTTTCAGGATGTGTGCATAGTGAAGAAGCAGAAAAATCGGAAGCTTGGCTATATTTAAACAAGTGTGATTTCTCTATATATTGTAGGCAAATCTAGATAGAGTTTTTAACACGTATTGTTTTTAACAGAAAAACAATATATTGTAATTAGAAACAATATATAGAATAGAATAGAATAGAATAGAATAGAATAGAATAGAATAGAATAGAAT
>WNWU01016903.1:0-14522 GCA_012654045.1 Ptyas mucosa | reverse complement strand
AAAACATGAGTACAGTTAGGCAGCAGTATTGTAAGCTGGAACTCATTTGAATGCTTAGGAAGCCTGAAATGCTAGTAGAGAAGAAAATGTGAAATTCTGATACGATTTTGATGCATGCATGGATATATTATAGTGTATCTGAAGAGAAGTAGTGTTCCATCCCCTTCCACTTCCTAGGAATAGTTATGGTTAGTATTCCCAACCCAGGTACTAATTGTGAGCAGTTATTTCTCTCCTCCCTTCAGATTCAAACCCTGGCTCTGATTGCTAACAACAACTCCAAATCCAGAATAGTAAACAGAGGTATTCTAATCTGGAATGCTGGGAGATTCCTATAAAAAATGTATATGGCCAAAAAATATTACAGACTTTTAAAACGTGCCACATTGCCTGGGAGTTCCCTCATTATTTCTTCAATGGATTATTCCACTCGTATTCTGTGAACTCCAATTCCTGCTTAAATCATTGTGGATTTAATCAGAAGGTTTTGTGGTTTGTGAGAAATAGGCTGAATGAAGAGAAGAGATGAACTGCTTCTTTATAATTTATCCAGTTTGAATTTGAAACTAGCTTTGTGATGATTCTAAGGTGGAAATTTTAGAATGTTTAAGGCAGTGGTGAAATCCAAATTTTTTTACTACCGGTTCTGTGGACGTGGCTTGGTGGGCATGGTGTGGCTTGGTGGGCGTGGTTTGGTGGGTGTGGCAGGGGAAGGATACTGCAAAATATCAATTCTCACCACACTCCAAGGGAAGGATATTGCAAAATCTCCATTCCCACTACACTCTGGGGCCAGCCAGAGGTGGTATTTGCTGGTTCTCCAAGCTACTCAAAATTTACGCTACTGGTTCTCCAAACTGCTCAAAATTTCTGCTACCGGTTCTCCAGAACCTGTCAGAACCTTCTGGATTTCACCCCTGGTTTAAGGTATTGTAGATGGCAATCATTTATCAATAACCAACCCATATCAATGTATATAGTTTTCAGCCATTACAGGCAGGGGTGGGTTCTACTTACCTTTTACTACCGGTTTGCAACAGGATCGCCATGCAATGTTACATTTAATGATGGATGATTAGTTTAATGGCCACAGCCAGAACTGATGAGCTGATGTTGTAAGTCGAGCGTGGCCATCATTTATTTATTTATTTATTTATTTTATTTAACTTTTATACTGCCCTTCTAGCGGACTCAGGGTGGTGAACAGCTAGGTAAAAAACATAATACAAAAGTTAAAATCATTTTAAAATAATTTAAATACAATTTGGCCCAAAATTTAAAACATGTCAATTAAAATCAATATCAAACACTAAAAACCAATTAAAAGATCAGGCCAGCCCGGCCAACTGAAAAAAGTAGGTTTTTAGGGCCCGACGAAAAGTCCGGAGGTCTGGGATCACTCGGATCTCTGGGGGTAGATCATTCCCTAGGGTAGGTGCCACCACAGAGAAGGGTCTCCCCCGGGTGGTCGCCAGCCGACATTGTTTGGCTGACGGCATCCTGAGGAGGCCCTCTCTCATCATAAGTATGGGTCAGTTGCCAAGAGTCTGAATTTTGATCATGTGATCAGGGAGATGCTGCAATGGTTGTAAGTATGAAAAACGGTCATAAGTCACTTTTTTCAATGACAATGTAAATTCCAACGGTCACTAATGAACTGTTGTAAGTCAAGGACTATCTGTATTGCCACTTTCTATAGAAAGGATAGGAGTGGAGAAAAGATCCATTAATGGACAACTTAGTGAAGCTTAACAATTATTGCATTTCAATACTTTTACAATTTTATGATCAGAATTATTTCAGCATGTAATGTTCCTTGTTTCTTATCTTTGGCACATCTTTTCAGAGACTATAAGCTTTCTTATCTTGCTCTGCGAACCTGCATTGGCCTGTGGACAACATTCATGTGCCTTGTGCTTGTGGCCACCGACGCTAGCTCTCTGGTCTGCTACATCACTCGATTTACAGAAGAAGCTTTTGCCTCTCTGATCTGCCTCATTTTCATTTTTGAGGCCATAGAGAAGCTGTTTAAATTGGGAAGGACTTACCCATTTTTCATGGATAGCAATCTGGACCATCTGACCTTCTACTAGTGAGTTGGTGGTGTTTTTTTCTATTTCGAACAAGAAATGGCTTACTGCACTTTAATTGCTTTGCTTCAGTATGTTTAAATTCATCAACTGGCATAAGATTCCTAATTGTGCAGAAATAGCAATAACACATAGACTTATATATCACCCCACACTGCTTTACAGCACTCCCCGGGAGGTTTACAATGTCAGCATATTGCCCCCAACAATCTGAGTCCTCATTTTACCGATCTCAGAAGCTGGAAGGCAGAGTCAACCGTGAGCCCTGTCAGGATTGAACTCCAGGCTGTGGGCAGAATTAGCCTGCAATACTGTATTCTAACCACTGCGCCACCAGGACTTCCTAAATAAGAAACAAAGAAGGCAACTATCACCTACCGGTAACAATAATTAGATAAGAGCTTGTGTATTCACTGGAGCAGACATAGAATCTCTAGTTAGGACCTTGCAATGAAAGCTTGAGATAATATGTAGCATGAATGGGCAATTTATAGCTCTAGGGTGACACCCCTTTTTGAGCTCCAAAAGTGAGAGGCCTGCACAGGTTGTCCTGTATTGGTGATACCTTCTTGCCTCACTGCTTGTCCTTCTTGAACTCTAGTGGCGGAGGAGATCTAGTGATAGCATTTTTGCATTTGCTTGACTAAGATATAGCTTCTTCTCTATCATAGATTATAGCAAGAATACTATAAATTCAGCTCTTTTTAAGAAAGCACTGAGGAGAGCAGCAACACAGTACATTTAGTTAGTATGTACAGTATGGTTCTATTGTTTACACAATTTATCTTATAATTTGTACAAACCTGAGCAATGATTCTCCAGATTCCTTGATCCATTGAAAGAGGCTCAATATTTCCTTCGATAGTAGGGGGATGATTTATGGAGAAAATAATTTAAATTTGGACAGAACCGATTTGGTCAAAAAAACAGACAATTCAGACAATTCATATATTATTATTAAAATTATTATTATTCCTATATTATTAAAATGAAATTGTGCTTTCATATAATTGTTGATTAGTTTCGTCTTGGATTAATAAAGATTGAGATACTTTTTAAAAGTCTGCAGTGACATTAGTCAATGTGTGCAAAACGTTTTGAATCCAATTGCCTCAAATGGTCCTGGTACAGACGTGGTGGCTCAGTGGCTAAGATGCTGAGCTTGTCGACTGAAAGGTCGGCAGTTCAGTGGTTCGAATCCCTAGTGCCGCATAATGGGGTGAATTCCCATTACTTGTCCCGGCTTCTGCCAACCTAGCAGTTCGAAAGCACGTAAAAAATGCAAGTAGAAAAATACTTTGGTGGGAAGGTAACAGCGTTCTGTGCGCCTTTGGCATTTAGTAATGTCGGCCACATGATCACGGAGACGTCTTTGGACAGCGCTGGCTCTTTGGCTTTGAACCAGAGATGAGCACCGCCCCCTAGAATCTGGAACGACTAGCACATATGTGCAAGGGGAACCTTTACATTTACCTTACAGTTGTTATAAAACAACTGTTTTACATTGACACAGGTTGTGGCCATCACTTCGGAATTGTTTTAAACTCTGAAATGAAATCATCCAAAGCAAACAACTTCGCAAGTATATGTGGCCAAGTTATTTCTTTGCTATTTCATCTTTAATTGAGCCAAATGGTAATTTATCATGTGATTTGTAAACTCATTCAAAAGTGTTAAAAGTGTTCAAGGTTTTTAAAGTTTTGTTTCTACATTGGCTCCTTATTACCTTTGGCTCAGTTTAGACAAATAAATGACGGCCAGTTTGGATGAAGGGTTAAAGACATTGGACTAGGAGCAGGGAAACCTGAATTCTAGTCCTGCCTTAGGCATGGAAGCTAGCTGAATGACTTTGGGCCAGTCCCTCTCTCAGTCCAACCCATCTCATCCAGGTTGTTGTTGTAGGGAAAATAGGAGGAAACATGACTATCCTGAATTTATTAAATAATGGCAAAATACCAGGCACAACAAGTCAATAGAAACTTTCAAAAGTTGTTGGACCAGAGACTTGGGCTTTCAGAAGTAAACATGGTTTTATGTGTGATGCTCATTAACCCTTTTCTGTGCCCATTAGCTGCAGATGTGCAGCTCCTACCAACCCCAGTAATGATACCCTGATGTACTGGAACAACCACAATATCAACCCTTCCAAAGTTGCCTGGGCTAATCTCACTGTCTCTGTAAGTATATGAGCTTGACCCTCTATGCATGGTTGACAAAAAGATTTCTGTGATAACATTATTCATTGATTAGAATGGAAAAAATAGTCTTTGTAAAAGGGATGAAGAATTACATGTTTCCTTTCCACAAAACCAGTGATGGAGGGAAGGAAAGTGTAATTTTTGATGGGAAGACCTGTATATATTAGGAATTGGTATATATTATACCAATTATATTAGGAATTGGTAACAGGAATATTTTCTTAAGTTCCTCTAAGGCTTCTTCTCTTTAAAATGAAATCTGGCATATTGAGTAGTCTATTTAAAAAGCATCGAGCTTTTGCCCCCACAGGTTAGATTGTGAGCCTGATTGGATGGATGTCAGAAATGGGATAGTGTAGAATTATGATGGTGGCTGTTAGCTAGAGGTCTCTGTAATGAGTCCTGTTATTGCAAATCACTAGGAATAGACATGTGATGTTGACTATGCTTTACTTGATTGGCTTCAATATATTTAAAATTTTAAAACAAGTAAATGCATTCATGGAATAATTATCTAGGTCACCTGCTACATTTGTCAAAGGAAACGGTAAAGCAGGGGTGTCAAACCTGATCCCATTGCAGGCCATATCAGGATTTTGTTTGTCCTTGAGGGGGGCGGTGGGGGCGTGGCCTAGTCGTCATAGCCAACTGGGCGGGTCTGGCAGGAGTGGCATGGGGCTGGGGTGGCACAGACTGGTCCCTCGCCATCTCCGGGATGGCACTGCGGGACAACTCTGGGCCTATCTGGGTCCCGTATTTGACACATCAGCCATAAAGTAACCAGATCCTTGGCTTAAATTCAGCAGGTTTCTCCTTTTCTTCCTGCTTATTTTGATAACTGAAGATCTAATCCAGGGCTGTCAAACTCCCTGCTCACAGGCCGGATGTGTCACGTGCTGGCCACACCCACGCCCGGTTTAGTGAAGGGGAAAAAGTCCCGATATGTCACGTGACGCCACCGTGACGACGTGAGTTTGACACCCCTGATCTAAGCCATTAATGCTTTTCCTTTTTTTAAGTCTTGAGTCAATGAAAACACTTGTAGACATTTGAAAAGTAATAATTATCCTTTTAAGTAATTATTAGTTAATTTTGACAAAACTAAGTTTTGAATTAAAACAAAACAGTTCTTCTTAAGTTGGCTGGGCATATATGTATTCTATTCTGCATATGTTTGTCAATTGCTATGCTGCTGATTAACTGAACAATAATTAAGCAATTACTTACAAAATGATTGGATTAGTGATATTTCATGCTTTTAATAACTATCACTGCATAATATTTGTTAAATTATATAAGCTTCTGTGCAGGGGTGAAATCTACTTACTTTCCTTACTGGTTCGGAAGTGCACGTATTCGTGTTCGTCATGTGTGCACGCACACCTTTTGCACATGTGCAAAACCTGCGCATTTGCATAAGGTAAAAAAATCACCCGGGCGGCAATTGCTCCCGGATCGCTGAACCACAGGGAAAAATTGCTACCGGATCAGGCGATCCAGTCCGATCCGGGAGCATTTCACTCCTGTTTCTATGCTCTTATATTTGTTTCACTTTGACCTAATTAGGACTAATAAATCAGACAAATTCAATATGTCTACATGTCCCTTTAAGTGGGAAAGATTTTTTATGAGGGATACTTTCAGATTAATCAATTCTTCTTTTGTTTTTAATGGAGAGGGTGTGAATATACCATATTTCATTTTAATTTCATTTTGATTTACACCCCTGATGTGTTTTACTCTGATACTAAAATTTAAACACTTCTTTTATGCATGCATTGACAACATTCTGGATTATAAAAGTTAATATTTTCCCCAAAGCATTATTAAACGTGCACAACTGCATCTAAAAGTTCTTGTTGCTTGGGAACAGAACACTATATTTAACTGCAGCTGAGATCTAATTTAGGTTCTTGCATGACATTTTCTTCATTTGAGAATTAAGGACCCTTAATGTATTTAGATGCTTATTGTACTTTATCCACCATTAGCCCCATATCTTCTCTGAAGTCACTGTAATTTTTTGCTACTGTTCCTTTTTAATTCTTTTGTCCAATCAGGAATGTCAGGAGATGCATGGAGAATTCATAGGATCTACATGTGGAAATGAAGGGCCTCTTACCCCTGACGTTCTTTTGTGGTGCTGCATTTTGTTCTTTACTACCTATATTTTGTCAAGCACACTGAAGAGATTTAGGAGCACTAGCTATTTTCCCACAAAAGTAAGTAGATTCCAGCAGCTTAACACTAGTTTTGAAACCCTAACTAATTCCTGTTGTCTGTTTTTCTCTATAATGGTGATTAGCCAGATGGATTTCCTCAAATGCATAATTACCTCTAGGAGAGATGGGTGGCATAAACAGTAACTTTTAATAAATAAATAATAAATACCATTGTTGGAAATTGAAAGGAATCCCTCCCCTCATTTCTAGGCACTGGAACCAATCTGCATTCAGATGGAAGTCTAGTTCTCTTTGTTTTTCTGTTTTCTTGTCTTACCTGCAGATTGTGGTTTGAAAGTCAGTGTTATCCCTGGGTTGGGAACAGGATATCTTCATATACCAATTTCAGGGGAACAGTGGTGGTAGGAGAATATGTTTCTGCCTTCTCCTTTCAGGTACTCCAGAGGCAATTGTTGGTTACTGTAAGAAGCAAAAGGCTAGGCTAAGAAGGGCATTGACCAGATTTATTTAAGGCATTTATATAGCTGCCCATCTTAAAAACAACTAAGTGGCTCGCAACCAATAAAATAATATGCAGTATAAAACTAAAATAATATAAACACAACAATAAAACTAAAAACAGGAATACGGTGCTACAGCCACACTTCTTTGATGCAGCCACATTTCTTGTCCCACCCTAACCCCATCCTGTCCCAATGTCTGGGGGAAGAGCCAGGTTTTAAATACTCTCTGGAAGGATAGAGGGATAGGAACCTATCAGTTCTCAAGGGGGAGACTGTGTTCCAGAGGGCAGAGTTTGCAATGGAAAAAAGACATGCTTGCCAGAATCCATTAGCTGGCAGGGTTTAAGAAAAGGAGACCCAGAGTGTTTCCATCTGGTGGGATGCACAGTTGTCCTCAGGGATTCTGTAGATAACTTGGTTCCATGCCATGTAGGGCTTTAAAAATAAAACAAAACCAACACCTGAAATTGCACTTGGAAATAAAACTGGGAGTTAGTACTGCTCACATAACAGGGGTGTAATATGGATGAACCTAAAAATGTCCAACACTGTGAGTTCCATTGCATTCTGGACCAGTTGTAACTTCTAGGTGGTCTTCAAGGGCAGCCTTATATAGAACATGTTGTAATAATCTGAACCGGAAATGACCAAGCATGAGTAATCATGGGCTAAGCCTCCTGGCCCAGGAAAGAGCACAGTTGGGCAGCAGATGAATCTGTGGAAAGCCCGCCCCTCTCTGCCAACAGTTACCACCCTCTCATCAAGCAGTAGCCACGAGTCCAGGAGAATCCCCAAATTATGCATCAGCTTTGTTCAATGAGTCAAAGATGATGTATCTCCGGGCCCAAAAAGGCCAAAAACCAAAAGCCACTCCATCTTACCAGGATGGAGTCAAAGTCAATTCCTCTCCATCCATACCCCAATAGCCTCAAAGCACTAGGTCTATACCTCAATAGCATCACCCGCTCGACCTAGAGTGAAGATATACAAGAGCATACTGAAGATGTTGCAATCTATGCTGGCAAATTACCTCAATAAACAGTTTGATGCAGATGTTGGAAAGAGGACTGGAAAGAGCCCTAAATGGATTGGAAAGAGCCCTAAATCCTGATGCATCCCACATTGCAGGGACCTCCTGCTCCCAGTCCCTGAAGCTGGTTTCAGAAGGATACCATGATTGATCATACTGAAAATCTCTGAGAGATCCAGGAGTGCCAGAATGGTTGAATCTCCCTTGTCCCAAGTCCTCCAAGGTAACCAGCAAACATAACAATATCATATTGGTACTTTACCCGGGTCTGAACCCAGGCTAAAAATGATCCAGATAACCAACTTCATTCATGGCCTTCTATAGCTGAGCACTAATCCTTAACAAGGTGATGGGAAAGGGAAGGTGGAAGACTGGATGAAAGTTGTCATGAGCCGTTGGTCCAAGGATAGCCTCTTGAGAAAGAAATACCACTACTTCCCATAAAGAGGCATTGATCACCGCTTAGACCCAATTGCATGCCACCTCCCAGGAGACCTTAACCAACCAAGAAGGGCATGGGGCCAGAACACAGATGGCAAACTCACAGCCAGGAGGATTCTTTCCACTTCCTCAAGACCTTCTGACTCAAACTTCTCGCAAATAATAGGACCTGTCTCAGTCACTTCCAACAGATACGCTCCGGTTAGACTTTGGCTAAGAAGTGTATGTCTCTTTGGCTCTAAGAAGAATGTTCCTCTAAGTGGTCCTGCAAGAACTCTTGCTCCTCTCTACCAAGGAAGGACTTGATCACCCACAACAGGGCCACTGATAGGGTATTTGCAGAACAATAAGGATGGAGAAGTAAGTATCTTTCACGGCAGGGGTGTCAAATTCGATTTCATTGAGGGCCCCATCAGAGTTGTGTTTGACCTTGGTGGACCAAGGTGGATGTCACTCGTGTCGGGCACCTGTGGTGGCCTGAGTGCTTTGCCAGCAAAAACGGGCTCCCGAGCTACGTTTTTGGCTGCAATGGCCTCCTGCAACCCTCTGCCAGCGAAAACAAGCTCCGTTTTCTCTGGCAGAGGCACCGTGGGCTAGTCCTTCGCTGTTTCCAGGGCGGCCCCACAGACCAGATCTAAGCACCCTGCAGGCCAAAACCGGCCCCCAGGCCTTGAGTTTGACACCCCTGCCTTAGGGGAAGTCCTAATGAAGTTTCTCAACCTGTGCTCAGTTGACATTTTGCCTTTCTCCAATGAAGCTCTATATATCTTTTGATAACTGCTTGGTCATCTCTTGGAGCTGCTTGGTAATCCAAAGTGCTCTATGAGATCCACACCTACAGAGAGCCTGCACAGGTGCAGTTAAGTCCATCACCCTCCTCACCTATTCATTCCAATCCACAGTAAGGGCCTTGGCTAAAACACATACCAGATCTTTGGGAAAAAAACCCAAGCTCCCTCTAAAACCACACTGGGTCCATCAGATGCCTGGGGTAGGCACATCCCTATACTTATGTTCTTAAACCTTGAGACAGACTGTTTGATTAAAGCCAATTATTATACAAATAAAAGGATATTATTTGGTTAGCTTCAAATCAAACAATAACTGTGTTTGATAAACCACAAATAGACTTACCATCCATAGTGCCTAAACCAAAATTGAAAATTAACTTCACAACTTCGAATTCTATATGAGCTTAACAAATTGAAAATATTAGACACCTGCAATTGCTGAGATGAATCAGTGTCATGCCCTCTCTACTAAATCTTCCCTTCAGCAATGGGTGGGAAAAGGTTGGAACAGAAGAACAGATGATGTTTGATTAGACTTGTTTGAGAGCTGGCTCCTTTTGAATAATGAAAACACAAGGTAGAATTTTTAGAAGTAACATTTCTAAAATGTTTTCCTGCCTTTTCCTGTATTCCAAATTTTTCAAAACAGCTTATTTGATGCCCGAGTTGTATAGATGATCTTGTACAAGGAGTTCAAAGCCATTTTTGATTGCCTTGCACAAGCACTGAAATTTCATGAAATTTATTTTCAGATTTGGGGAGCAATTATTCATCAGGTGGACAGTGCGTCTATTCAATATCCAGCAGGTGTCCTGGTTGGCAATATGAATATCATACATCCAAAATTTGGTTTATCTGGAACTGATTATTTAGGTACATAGATCAAGTCTTATGTTTCCTAACCCTAACCCTGTAGAGACTTGTCTGTTTTTTTCCTCTTTAGATTCGCTACATGGTAGGTGATTTTGCTATTTTTATAACCATTGTTACCATGGTCCTAATTGACTACTTCATTGGAATCCCATCACCAAAACTGAATGTCCCAGGTGTCTTCAAGGTAGGTACTTCACCTCACCGTCTTAAATTCCTCTAAGTGCAGGTAGTGGTATGTGGAAAATATCCCTTGCCTGAGTAGCTAGAATAAGAGAGTCCAAGGCCTGCCCTAGATGATTTCTCGTCTCCTTTAGGGAGGAAGGGAGGATGTCACACTTTGTGGCTAATTGTGTGTGGGTGAAGGACATTGAGGTTGCATGTATGGCTGAGTGGGAACTGAGATCCTCTCTGTAACATTTGGGATATGCTGTACTTTGTTTCTGAAGTGGGAAAAGTACTTTAGAGTGGGTAGGAATATAAGTAGGATACAAACCTGAAATTCTTGATTTGGAATTAGGTCCTGAAAGGCTTGAATGGCCAAAAAGTGCCCCAAAGTGGCATAAAATTGTGATTTTAAATGTGGTAATAGGAGAAAAAGGCTAACTTTAGAGGGAATGATTGAAGTAAGGCTATTTAATGAGTTTAAATTAAATTAAATTTCACTTTTAATGTTTAAAAGCCAGCCTCCTTTTATTTCATTCGTTTAACTCCTACTTTTTACGATGAAATCTCTACCCTGTTTCCCCCAAAATAAGACATCCCCTAATAATAAGCCCAATCGGGCTTTTGAGTGCATGGCAATAAGGCCAAGCGCTTATTTCAGGGTTCAAAAAAATATATAAGACAGGGTCTTATTTTCAGGGAAACATGGTAGCATGTTACTCAAAAGGTTCTGTGGGCTTGGTGCTAGAAAACGTGCATAAGCAACATTTTAATTCTTTACCATAGAGGAATCATAGGTTTACATTCACAATTGAGTGGCCATAGCAAGGCCCATGTTCATCATCCATTGAAATGCTAACCAGTGATATTCCTATATCATTGTCTACATATAGCTAAAACAAGGGGTGGGGGGTGGAGGGCATACAAACATGGCACAGTTCATTGTTGTATCTGGGTATATTTTTTTCCTGCAGCCAACAAATGATGACCGTGGATGGCTCATTAGCCCAATAGGTCCCAATCCTTCATGGACTGTGGTAGCAGCTATCATCCCAGCATTACTCTGCACTATACTTATATTTATGGACCAACAAATCACAGCAGTTATTGTGAACAGGAAAGAACATAAACTTAAGGTAATAGAGCAGCATATCCAGGATAATTTGCCAAGCTTTTCTTTCTATGGCTGTCACGTAAAAAACAAAATCACAGTGAAGCAGCAGCATAATCCAGACTATATGGAACTTTAGTTTGAGTAAAATCAGCAAGTTGTGCTATTTCAAACAGGTTTTTATATGAGTGACATAGTGAAATGTATCCCATTACATCTATAATCCAGTGTACACATACTGTACGGAGGGAAGGTAGGGGTGGGGGGGGGGAGCCCATAGCATATGGTAGAGATTAAAACTTTAAATCTCTTCTTGAAATGGCAATCTAAAGTTTCTGTGGAATAACTTTATTTCCAGTTTTTGGAAACCTGGCGAGCCAGATTTCCATTTCAAGTAGCAAATAAGGCTGCAATCCTCTATTGCTTGTGTGAAAATATCTTAGGGTCTGATGCATTTTTCAGATTGCTCTGATCTCGGAGGGAGGAATCAATGTTGAAACGTTCCCAAATTCAAAAGTAATTTTGAAGATTTTATACAGGAACGTTGCTGTGCACGTGGAAGAGATATGGCCCTGCTCTACTTAACATTTGTTTATCTTCCAGGCTGACAAAAAACAGAGTGAAAAATTTAAGCAACCTAGAGCTTGGCATAAAAGGAAAATTAAATAATAAAAGTGCCTCTCTCCTGCTCTTCCAGACTCCCATATCAGAACCTCTTAAGTTGATAGGAGACTTGGTGTACCAGCATGCCAATCTGCTGCTTTAAATAAATCCCTGTGGTTTATGCACTGTAGTCTGTTTTGTTCGCCTCTTCCACTTTTGGCAAATGTGCAGTATATAGGCAAGGATCAGCATAGGAAGCAACAGAGCCAGTCAAATCAAACCCTGAAGGAAAAAAGAATAAGAAATAACAATACGGATTCATGTTGGTGATTGTTTAGTAATGTCAAAGATGGACAATTAGAACAAAGGGAGAATTTCTGGCTCTATCCCTAACCATTCCATATATGAGGGAAATATTCCTGCCTAATTTCTGGAGAGCTCAAGCTAGTCCTGAGAATATTGAATTCCAAAGATTTACCAGTATGATGCAGCTGCCAGTAGTGCATAATTGTCACTAGTTAGTGAGCTGCACTTCTGCTCATCACAAATGCAACAATTTTAAAACATGCCCCATGGTCGGAGCTAAAGTGGGAGAATAATTAAATCAGGAAAGAGATCTGATAAAGACCCTGTTAACAAACCTAAAAAGCCTTGGAAACAGCAATTAGCTTTCATTGCTAGTTAAATGTGTGTGAAGCCAGAGATGCTGAAATAGGTTTCCTCCGTCCCAAAGGATAGCATTTTAGCAAAAAGTCCTTATTCTATACCATGATTCCCTAGTTCTCAACCATATGAAGAAAGATTTAGCAATACATGTCAAGGAAAGTTGAGTCATAGCAAAGTGTTCCTAACCAATTTCAGTGCAGATGAACATATTTTCAAACATGAAAGATTTTTGATTATAACAGATGTGGATAAGTTACTTTTCTCCTTTACCACCATCCAGAAATAAGGCACCGTACAGACTTTTCCTAACTTTTTCTCTAGTACGTATCCAGTGATTCACAGTGAATGATAACAGGGTTTCAGTTGACCTCTGCTAATGATTTCTATTTTCACAGAAAGGAGGTGGCTACCATCTGGACCTTCTCATGGTGGGCCTCATGCTTGGTGTGTGTTCAGTGATGGGGTTGCCTTGGTATGTTGCTGCCACCGTCCTTTCCATCAGTCACGTGAACAGTCTTAGACTTGAATCTACTGTAGCAGCTCCTGGGGAGCAACCTAAATTCCTGGGCATAATTGAACAAAGAGCAACTGGAGTGATGATCTTTATACTAATGGGCCTCTCAGTCTTCATCACTAGTGTGTTAAAGGTAAAAGCATGGGAGAACATTCAAGGGTATGTTAGGGCAACCTCCTCTCCCTCTTTTAAATAGTCTTGGCTTTAATGGAGTTGTGTTGGCTTGAGACGTCAACCTTGTCCCGTTCTGAAAGTGCATATCCTTAGTCGCATTTATTGAAAACAACAACAACAACTTTGGCTTTCTCAAACCAAAGACAGGAGAAGATTTGAAGCCTATTTAAAGAAGTGGGCCTTAGTCCTTTTGAGACCCCGAAGATATTTTCCCTCCCCGCCATTCAAGTTGGTATCTGATATTCCTTGTATATACAAAAAGTAAAGATATATATCTCTCTGCATCATTTCCCAGATCAGTGAGCAAATTCTGCCCATGGAGTTGCAAGACAATAGAGTTAATAATCCACATCTGGGTTTAAAGAAGGGTTAAAGAAAGGAGCAGGAAGTAAGTGGTGGGATGATTACATTTCAGGTTAGGCCACACTAGCTATAACTCATGGCCCGAGCACAATTTTCTTATTAGAATTTTTTTTAGCCCACCCTTATTATTTTATAAGTAACTCAAAGCAGCGAACCTACATAATACTCCTTTCTGTTCCTATTTTCTCCACAACCACCATCCTGTGAGGTGGTTGGGCTGAGAAAGAATGATCGGCCCAAAGTTACCTAGCCCGATTCATGCCTAAGGTGGGACTAGAACCCACAGTCTCCTTGTTGCTAGGCCATCACCTTCACCACCACACCAAACCAGTTTTGCTATGTATAGCCATGGTATCCCAATGCCATAGAGATAGTCCTTGGCTTACAACCATTCATTTGGTGCCCGTTCAAAGTTATAGCGGCTCTGAAAAAAAAAGGTGTCGTGGAAGTGGCCATATTTACGATTGTTGCAGCGTCTCTGCGGGCAGTTGATCATGATTCAGGTGCTTGGCAACCGTTATGCATTTATGACAGCATCTCCTGGTCATGTGGTCACCATTTGCTATCTTCCTGGCCCGCTTCCGACAAGGAAAGTCACTGGGGAAGCCAGCAGAGATGGTCGCAAGTCATTGTCATGTGATGTCTCACTTAACCAATCACAATGTTTTGTTAAATGACTGTGGCTAAAAAGGTCATAAAATCACTTGCCGTCATGTGATATCCCACTTAAGGACCGCATCACTTAATGATTAATTTTCTAGTCCCTATTATGGTTATAAATCAAATATTGCCTGGCAGCGCATGTGGTACTCCCATTAAT
>WNWU01016896.1:0-14277 GCA_012654045.1 Ptyas mucosa | reverse complement strand
AGGACACACATCTCCACACAACATAGTTGAAATTTGGAAGGTGCGCATATTGGCCCATTGTTGCAACCATCTGCAATTTATGTTTACCCATCAGCCCCTTCACAGCATAGGTGTGCGTCAATGCCTACGCACAGTTGCAAACAACTCCAAATCAAGCTTGAGTCAGGCATCTTTTGCTGCAGCACATCAGACATGAGAATGCACCCTGTGTCAGAAAGGGATACTTCTAAAGCCCATCTGTTATCTAAGGCAAAGTCCTTTTTGCTGAAGAACTAGAATTAGGTGACAGCAACAGGCATGCAAAGACAGATCCACATTTGAGCACAAAAATTCTGTCCATGATCCTTCAAGATCTTTCTGTTTATGGTTAGTTAAACTTGGTTTAGTTAAATTTAGCTTAATTAAATTTGGAACCTCCTTCTCACTAAGAGAGATTTAGCAATCAAGATCAACAATACCATTCCAGAGGTTTTCAGATGAAGAGCCATGTTAGTCTATTGTTTGGTCCTAAAGAATCTCTGTTGGTGCCATGTTCGACGTGGCTGAATCAGCTTAGAACATAGTTCCTTATTATGGCATCTGAAGGATACTTTCTTCAATTTTTGCTGAAGCCTCCAAAGCAGTCTAAGAAAATTGTCATTCTCCACAGTCAATTCTCAGTCCACCATGGTGATTGCGCTTAGCCCACTTGAAATGGTTCCTAAGGCTTTGGAAAAGAGAGAAAGGACACCAATATTCCACCCACCTTGTTGAGCAACTTTAGCCCTGAAAGAGCATCTTGGTTGATCATAAATCTCTGTCTTTCAAAACTCCCCATTTGCTGTTGGATGGGATCCTCCTTGGGTAGAATCACCCAGCTTAAGATGATCAGATCTGCTGCTAAGTCCCCATTTTGATCCGGGTACAGTTTATAGAGGGAAAGATTGTAAAGCTCATTCTTTCCCAGAAAGGAATGAAACTAAAATGGAAACATCCAGAAATTTTAAAAGCAGAAAAATTAGTTTCTTATCCCACGTGGCCTTTTCACATTTGAATCTTTCTTCTACATTCTCTAACTTCCAAGAATTCTTATTTGGGTGAACAAGAGTCACCACTCTCTTCAGAAGTGAAAAACAAAATGTCAATTTTAGAGCCGGTCGTGAGAGGAATGAGAAGAAAAATATCCTAGAGCTGAGCTAGTAAAGCAAAAAAGGTTCTTGGATTCCCTTCTTGGATTGTCTTCATGTAAAGACCAAGCAGCCATCAGTCGGAGAAGCTTTAACTGGGATTGCAGTTGGGCTTGATGGTCTCAGGGTCTCCTTCAAATGCATGAAGGTAACATTCTACAATGCTAATCACAAATCAATATATAGAGAAATTTATTTAAAAATGCACACAACCTTAATAAAATTAGGAGTGCATAGGGACTCCCAGCGGTGACGTAGAGTCGTGGCGGCACAGGAGAGAAGTGCTCTCTTTCTGATGCCGGTTTTCTGAGTTTTTGGAGCCTTTTTTGGTAAAGACCGATCCTGGAGAGATCGGGAATAAGGAGGGGAAACTTCGGGGGAGGCGAGGAGAGGTGCGATCTCCCGCCGTACCGAGAAGATCCCTCATTCCAGGCTTGGAAGAAGCCAGCCGGTGCGACGAGCACAGCTGGCCTGGAGGCTTGACGTGCCGATTGAGATCACTGGGAGCGGAGGAGTGAGTACAGTGCGAGACTTCCGAGGGTGAGCAGACAGCGAGAGTCAAAAATCCGGGCAATTTGGCGCAAAACTGAGGAGGAAATATTTTTCCGGAGGGGCAGCACGAAAAGAGAAGAACTCAGAGCGTAAAGGTGGAGGCAACTGAAGAGGTGAGCAGAAAGGAAGAGGACGGAACATAACCAGTGGAGAAAGAATAAAAGACACTAAAATAGCGAAAAACGAAGGCGAGGAGAAGTGGATTTAAATCATAGAGACTTAAAGAAAAACGGACAAACTTTGTATCCTCCCTTTTTTTTCCCTTTGGCTGCCCTAACGGAAGGAGAGAGGTAGTTTGGCAGAATAATAATAAAAAAAAAAAAACTGCAGACGGTGACTGGGCAGATTGGAGATCGCCATACTGAAACAGGGAAAGACCCCAACGTGAAAAAGAAGCAAGTTGGTTTTCCCCTTTGTTGAAAATATAACAAACAAGACTTACAGAACTCATAAAACATTGGACACATATTGTTCTTATAAAGCCCTCTTTTACTTAAATATAGATAACTGTGATTGATATTTATTAGAATTGATTAAGAATTACAGCGATACTTGTTTAGCAATAATAAAGTAGCATATAAAATAATATATAGTAAGCTAGAATATTTGAGAACTATATAATTATAGTGACTTAGAAGAAATCATTGGGAAGTAATTAAATTTAATTAAATTTGAACAAAAATTTTTTTTATTTGTGATTTTAGATAAATTAAGTATTATAATTATTAACCATTAAGTATTAAGTTTGTGATTATTTAAACTACATATTTATACATATCTATACATATTTATATCTATTTAAACCTATAATATTTATTTATATCAACGCATATTAGGATTATATTGTAATATTTATATTATACTTAAATTTATAGTACTGTTACATTTTTTATGAAGATTTTATAGAGATAACTAACTGGTCAAAGGAAACTTACTTAAAGAAAAGAGAAAAAGATAATTTAAAATTTTGGATGGTGATTTGGGAAAAAGTTGATAAAATATTGGAGGAACAATACAGAATTTTGAAAGAAATGACAAGCACTACTACAACAACGTTGAAAACGGGAAAGAAAACAATACCAACTTTAGCAGGAACATCGGCCTCCCCGGTGTCACAGAAAACATTGGAGGGAATGTTTGCATCAGAAAAGCAATCAAGCACCCCTGGTATGCCAACGATGCAAGCTACATTAATGACAATCCAAGAAACAATGGTCAAACTACAAGAATGCATGACCAGAAATCATGAACAATCTAGAAAAGATATGGATGAGGTAAAGAGAGAAGTTAAGAACGACATTCAAAAGATTGATGAAAAAATGGATCTGATACAAGAAATTATTCAAAAAAATGATCAAAGAATAAAAGAAATAGAACAGAAGACCGAATTGACAGAAGGAAAGTTGGAAGCATTGGATACAAAAATGATGGGACTAAATAAGGAACTCGAGAATACAGTAGCGCAATTGGAAATGGAAAAGGCAGCATTTTTCCTACGTTTCCAAAATGTAGTGGAAGAGAGGGAGGAAGACCTGACGATGATAATGGCAGAGATGATAGCGGAGTCTCTTCAAAGAGAAAGGGAAGAAATAATAAATGAATTAGATGAAGTGTACCGGGTACACACAAACTACGCCCGGCAACACAAACTCCCTCGGGAGGTACATATAAGATTTGTAAGAAGAAAGGTGAGGGATATTGTATATAAAATAACGAAGGATGAACCTATGTACTATAGGAATAAAGAAATAACAACTTTGAAACAAATCCCTAAAAGAATAAGAGACTTGCGGAAAGAGTACTGGTTTCTGGCCACGCTGCTAAATAGAAGATACATACCATTCAGATGGACGCCGCCGGAAGGGATGTTAGTAACGTGGCAGGGAAGGAAAATAAAGGTGGATTCACAGGACAAAGCGAGGGAATTATATGATCAAATGATAGGAAATGAGGAAACAAGTGACAGTAAAGAAGGAGGAGGAAGGAATATAAAAGGAAAGCAGAGACGGGAACGTGAAAGAACTCCACCACAAGGAGGAAAAGAAAAAGAAGGAGACACTCAGGAGGAAAGAGGAGTGCAAACAAGAGGCCAAAAAAAAGAACAAGAAGAAACAAAGAAGAAACAACAACAGGAAAGTCAGTAAGAAATGGAAAGAACATTAAAAATTTTGTCAGTGAATGTAAACGGACTCAACTCACCATCCAAACGACACCAAATTTTCAAAAAAATTCTGAAACAAAAATTGGATATAGTGTGCCTCCAGGAGGTACACGTAAGAAAACAAGACATAAAATATATACAAAATAAGAAATTATGGCAGAAGAAAAAAAAAGAGGAGTAGTGGTATATATAAAGGAAGGAATAGATAGCGATATAAGATATATAGATACTGAAGGTAGAATAGTGATGATAGAGTTAAGACTTGATTTCAAAAATATGTTATTGGTAGTAATATACGCACCAAACAGTAAACAACTAGAATTCTATAGAAAAGTGCATGAGAAAATTATGGACCAAAAAATGGAAAATGTATGTCTGATTGGAGATTTTAATGCCATTTTAGATGTGAGAAAAGATTATAAATGTACCCAGCAAAATAAAAATAAGAAAAATGTATTACCCAGGACTTTTACAGATATGGTGGAAGAGTTAAACATGATAGATAGTTGGAGGTTCCATAATCCTGAAACCAAGCAATTTACATACTACTCGAACCCGCACAAGTCCTGGTCTAGGTTAGACATGGCATGGGTATCTAGCATATTAATGAGGGAAATAGAAGCGGTGGAAATTCTACCAAACGAGTGGGCGGATCACAACCCATTAATGATGACGTGGAAGGGGCATCAAAGAAAGAAAAATAGATGGACAATGAATACTCAGTTAATAAAAGAAAAAGAATATAAGAAATATATGGAAAAGGAACTAGAACTATTTTATAAGGAGAATGTGAAACAACACACCTCCCTACAAAATTTATGGGACACAACCAAGGCGTACGTAAGAGGCCTTACAATAGCATATAATGCAAAACGTAGAAAAGAGAGAGAAATAGAATATAACAAATTACAA
The DNA here is from genome assembly GCA_012654045.1 of Ptyas mucosa. Taxonomy (NCBI): domain Eukaryota; kingdom Metazoa; phylum Chordata; class Lepidosauria; order Squamata; family Colubridae; genus Ptyas; species Ptyas mucosa. Next base: position 9,486 of record WNWU01016896.1, on the reverse strand, counting down.
GAAGAAATTCAAAATTGGGAGAGTAAATTGCAAAGAAAACCAGGAGATGAACAAACAAGAGTAAAATGGATAGCGGCAAAACATAAGTTAAATATATTAGAACAAGGGCAATATGTAATGGCTCTAAAATATATAAGGCAGAATTATTTCGAACACGCAAATAAACCGGGGAGGTGGTTAGCATACAGGCTGAGAAAGGAAAGAGAAAAAAGAATAATTCAGAAATTACAAGATGAGGAGGGGAGGATCCAACAAAGTATAGAGAAGAAAAAGGAAATAATACTCCAATATTACCAAAAACTTTACGAGAAGGATATAGTAACAATGGAGGAAATTGAACATTACTTAAAAGGAAAGGGAGTACAAACATTAACGGAGGAAGAAAAAGAGTTATTAGACAGGGAGATTACGGCAGGTGAATTAAAAGAAGCACTGAAAAGACAGAAAAATAATAAAACTCCGGGGACCGATGGTCTTCCAACCGAGTTCTATAAAACATTTGGAGAATCATTAAATGGAATACTATTAGAAGTATATAACGAAGCCTTGATGGAGGCAAAATTACCAAACACATGGAAAGAAGCGTATATTTCTCTAATACCGAAAGAGGGGGCAGATGCCACCTTAATAAAAAAACTATAGACCGATTTCTTCGTTGAACACCGATTACAAAATTTTTATGAGTATAATTGCTAATAGGTTGAAAAAAATATTACATAGCAAAATACATCAGGACCAAAATGGTTTTTTACCCACAAGACAAATAAAAAATAATTTAAGGATGGTAATGGATGTTTTAGAATATTACGAGATGCATCCAGAGAGACAGGTGGCCCTGATCTTTCTGGATGCACAAAAAGCGTTTGACCAAGTAAACTGGCAATTTATGAAACAACAAATTAAAAATATGAATTTTGGTGAGAAATTTACAAAAATGATAACATCAATATACCAGGACCAAAAAGCATGTATTTTGGTAAACGGGGACCCAATGAAATTTTTTGGAATAAATAAAGGAGTAAGGCAGGGATGCCCACTATCGCCCCTACTTTTTATCTTAACGTTGGAAAATTTATTAATTAGAATTAGGGCAAATAAAGAAATACAAGGATTAAAGATTAAGAGAGAAGATTACAAGGTCCAAGCCTTTGCGGACGATCTTGTATTCTTCATCGAAGATCCAATAGAAACAACCCCCAAATTAATAAAAGAAATTGAAACTTTTGGAAAAGTAGCAGGCCTAAAAATCAACAAAGAAAAAACGAATATGATAATAAAAAATATGACAACAAAACAAGTAGAGAAATTAGTAAAAGATTCAGGATTACAGGCAGTCAAAAAAGTCAAATACTTAGGGATAAATCTGACAGCTAGAACAGTAACAATAAAACAGGATAACTATGAACCTTTAGTCCAGAAAATAAAAGAGGATTTGGATAAATGGGGGAAATTAAGACTATCCTTACTGGGGAGGATAGCAGTGATAAAATCAAATATACTTCCAAGACTCCTTTATTTATTCCAAACGATACCAATAAAATTAGACAAAAAATTCTTTGATAATTTGGATAAAATAACAACAAATTTTGTGTGGGAAGGGAAAAAAATCAAGAATAAAATTGAACATATTACAAGATGACAGAATTAGAGGCGGATTTGGTTTCCCGGCATGGCAAAAATATTATAAAGCAGCAAGCTTGTTATGGATTAAGGAATGATAACCCTGGAGAACCAAAGATTGTTAAATCTGGAAGGACATGATCTAATGAAGGGATGGCATGCTTTTATTTGGAATTCTGGAAATAAAATATATAAACATTTCAACAACCATACTATTAGAAAATCCTTAATTAATACATGGCAACAAATTCGACATAAACATTATATAAAAATTCCTGGTTGGTTATCAACAATAGAAGCAATTACTCACCCCAATATACTATCAAAACAAAAAATATTAAGATATAGAGAAGTATTGGATATGCAGGGGAAATTAAAAACTAGGGAAGAACTAAAAGAACAAGGAATAGCAATAGACTGCTGGCCCTACTCACAAATAAAAACAAGATATAGGAAGGATCAGGAGGAGGGAGGAATAGACTTAAAACAAAATTGATTAGACAAATTATTAGAATCTAAAGAAGGGAAATTAATTTCGAAAATATATAAATATCTACTCGAATATGATTTGGCAGAAGAATTGGTTAAAGGGCAGATGATAGCGTGGGCGAGGAATATTGGCCACAGTATACAGCTGGAAGAATGGGAAAGAGTATGGGAGAACAACTACAGCATGACAAAATCAGTGGCCTACAAAGAAAATCATTATAAGATGTGGTACCGATGGCATCTGGCCCCCGCAAGATTAGCGAAAATGTACCCAAATATAAACCCGACATGTTGGAAATGTAAAAAAGCACAAGGAACTTATTATCACGCTTGGTGGCTCTGCCCAGAAATTAAGAAATATTGGAATAAGATAAGAACATGGATAATCGAAATAACAGGTTATGAAATTGAATTAGAACCAGAAATTTTTTTATTAGGCATGATTAAAAAGAATATTAGAAATGATATAAAATACTTAATACTCCATATAATTACGGCGACAAGATTAGTATTAGCACAATTTTGGAAAATAGATCGAATGCCAACTGATCAGGAGTTAATACAAAAAATCTACACATGCGCAGAAATGGACAAACTAACGTTAGAGTTACAGGATAAGGAGGACTCAAAATATTATACAATATGGAATAGATGGTATCAATGGATAAATCAGAGAAAGGGAAATGGGTAGAGATGGAATTTAGAAGAAATCAACATAATTAAAAACAGCACTGTCAGAGAAATAGAAAACGAAATATGCCACAGTATGTTGGCATTTATGTATATATGTATATATATAATGGAAATTAGTTTAAAAGTGTGTATTGTATATGTAAGTTTGTCTCTTGATTAAGAGAAATTTGTATGTTTTAAATGGTTTTATAAATGAATAAAGTTTTGTTTTTAAATTTTTTTTTAAAAAAAAGGAGTGCAAAAGATGTCATAATGCCCATGCTTTAGAACAGGGATCTTCAAACTATGACCCACAGGCCAGATATGGCCTGCCAATGCAAAACATCCGGCCCACGGAGTGGTGGGATTAAGCCCCGCCCCCTTACCCTCGGCTTTATCTTCCAGTGAGCATCCACTCCAGCCACACTTATTTCACCGGTTGAGCTGCAGTTCTGATCACACAGCTGCTGTCAAAGGTAAAGCCGAAGGGTGTGGGGGAGGGCCAGTGAGGGGTGATATGAAAAGCTTTAAAAAGTGCTGCCTTAAATTAAAACCCTTAAAGTGGAAATACTGACTGTGAAACTGGGGTTCCACAAAGAAATGTGGTTCAAAGGCATCGTCTTTTGGGCTTTCTTTTTCCTGAATATTAAAAAACCAAATAGTATGGATATGTTTGTCAAAATTGTGCCTTGCTATTGTAAGTATCTCAATAAATGACATGATCCAAACTTTCCCTTTGATGGGTCCTGGCAAATATCCAAGTGTTAAATGGAAAGGAAGAACTTTGTCCCAAATGGAATCATATTCCATGAAGTGAACAAAGACATTGACTTGTCTCCACTTAGAGAGGGCATCCTTGAAGTGTGCTGTATATTCAGTTCTTGAGAATTGTTGTGATATACCAACACAAATTCTATCCTGACAAGCACAGGAGTAAAAGTCCTCATGAAATTCTCTCCATTTTCTGTGTTTGAAGCAAAGAGACCAGTCAAGGTCCATCTGAAATGAAGCAGAAATTGGACAATTGCTGGGTTCTGGATCCCTTCTTTCGGGAGCATCTGGTGGAAAAGGGGGAATTTGCTTTTAACACTCAGAGCCTCTGAAGCAATTTTAGCACTGATCTGAAAGAGCAAGAAAGAATGCTGTATCTCAATACATCATCTATTTTAAAACTACATCTATCATTTAGTCCTTCTTCATACGATGTTAAACCAGATCTCAGTCTTCTTGATTAATCCCATCTTCCAACAGTATATATAGTATCTTCAGTTACCATCTGCCCCCTTGAGTAAAAAAAAAAATGTTTCTTTGTATAAAAAAAAAACCCGAGTGACTTTTATATTTATGATCCACATGGTATCTGACAAATTCAACCACGATATAATCCCATCTCATTGATATTGTAAAAAGAAAAAAAGGAAAAAAATTGAATTATTTGATACCACTCCATAGGCTATTATAAAGTCCTTCAACTAGATTATTAAAGTCATCGAACGTGTTCAGGCAGCCACCAGATCTCCTGCAATTACCCTAGACCTTTATCTTCTTGCCATGTAGCTATTACAATCCAACAAAGAACTCAAGTTCATTTATCATGTTCAATAAGACTTCTACAATAACAATTAGATTCCTCTTTATTACAGTCTTTGATAAAAGGTTCCAATTCACTCAGGCCAAGGCTTGCCCCACAACCAAAAACATTGGCATTGCAGTGATCTGTTTGTTCTTCTAAAAAGATTCCAGTATATCTATGATTTTGCCTTTCACCTCCCATATCACTTAAATAGCTGGCAATAAACTGTTGGATGTTTCAAAAGTTCAAAGTCTATAAACACTTAAACAAAACTTTTTATGGACCATCATATCATCAGTGAGGGATTCATCTCCACACTTTTTTCCTTTTTTTTTTTCTCCTTTTTTTACGGACCTTTTTCTTGACTCTGATTCCTCTGCCTTTTTGTAGTCTAATACACTCTTGCAATTTCTGAAGTTGTTGTCTGCCACATAATTTTCGCAATACTGTATCTTCCACTGGAAACCACTTTTCAACTGCAGTTGAGACTTTATAAAAAAAATGTAAAATTCGATTTGGTATCTCCAGAAACCCAAAAGCTCCCAGAGATTTTTCCATCTCATTCTGCAACGCCTCCATTTTATTTTCCAAAATCCCTACCGGTTGTTCTCTTTCTTCTGCCAGCTCTTCATTCAACACCTCACTATTAGGTATCAATACAGTATCTTCAATTGTTTCATTATTTTGAACTTGAAAAAGGTTATCAATTCTTTCCAATAAGGCAGAGGTAATTGAATTCAAAGCTTCTTCAACAAGGTCAAACCTTATTTGTGGGATAACTATCCCAGCAATATTTTCAAAGGAACCAGCCATCTTGCCCCCCTTCTTCTTCCCCTTCCAAGAGGACAGAATAGAACAAAGGGGGGAAAAAAAAGGTCTTTCACTTTAAACTTTTTGTTACTGCTTCAATTGTCCCAATTATTTCAATCCTTGGTTAATCCACTTTTTAAAACAGAATCCTATACTTCAAACAGGGGCTTTATCAATATATATATATATTTTTAACTTTCACTTCTTCACGCCCCGTTAAAGCTAGAACGCCATCTTACTTTCTCTTTCTTCCCATAGGAGTTAAAGGGAAAAATAATTCTTTAAAAATAGTATACAAATATTTGCAATTCCAATTCCTCGCATGCTTGCTCGGCCAGTTGATGTCAAATATAGCTGTTTAAAGTTGATTAATGGGGTGGCCGTGGCATCTAGTTCTGACAGGGAAAAACTTCCCCATCAGAGGCATCCCAGGTCCGGAGCTTTGACAGGCTTCACGGGGAGCTCTCATCTTCGACCACCAGATTATTAGCAAAATCTGGTGCTCTTAGGGAGCTCTACCCCACCCGTCTGCTCTCCTTCCCCCCTTCTTCCTGGGGGGAAAGATTCCAAACCGCAAGACAGCCGATTTTCGCTGTTCTTGTGATTCTACGGAGTCTGGGGCTGGTGCTTCGCAAAGAAGTGTCTGGCGATGCCGGCGGCACAACCGGAAGCCTACAGTAATTTATTGTTGATTAGCCATTAAACCATATCAAGAAGCATAGAACATTAATAAGTCTGTGTATAAGACCAGAATGCAAGAAAAAAATACATTAAAAAGAATAAGAATAAAGAATGTAAATCATTTCAGTATCACCTCTACAATGTATCACAATCAGACGCACATATCCAAAACTCAATGCCAGTTTTTAATTTTGATTGCACAGGAAATATGTTATTTAATATATGGATCCCAGTAGATCATTTTTCTAATAGGCAATCTAAGATCTCCTCAAATTAAAATACATTCAATACAAGGGATTTGGTTAGACCATCAGCTGCTGAAATCTTCCTCAAGTGAATATTGCCCTAAGATGTTCTGGCATTTCTGCATTTCAATAGTTGGCTATTTGGAAGGTCTGTTTGTAGCAGTTCCTCCATTTCTAACCTTATTGAGGATGGCATTATCTTTCTCTGCTTTGATATCCTGGATTAATTTTGAAGCAAACTTTTGAGATTGTTCTCCAGTTATACAAGAGAAAGGGAGAACATAGTTGCTAGTATAATTTGTCCATGTATAATCCAAGAAGCCTTTGACAGAATTTTTGTCAGTTTTAAGGCAGAGAATTTGGGAGTCTGTCAGATTCCATAGCTTTAATTTTATAGCAATAGTTATATACCCTCATTTTAGACAATGGACAAATTGTATAAATTCCCAATTCAATCCTGAGAGCAGCAGCTGAAGTTCTTTTAGCCACTCTCAAGATACTCCTCATATTCTGTGATTGTGTTTGTTCTATTAGTGATATATATTAAACTCCACATTTCAGTTTGATATAAGGGCTTGGGGGTAACTTTGGCATTATGTATTTTAATTAATGGGGAGAAACCTGGATAGTTATGATTTTTTTTTAAAAAAAACTTGAGGAGTAAATATGCTCATGCATATCCTCTAAGTGATCTCCTTTGATGATGAGGGAACCAATCTCCAGTTTCAGAGAAAATTCTTCCAGGTAAGGAAAGGTGATCTATTGATCTATTGGATGCCCATCAAATAGGCATCTATAGCTATGATATCAGATTGTAACTTTTGACTCTGATTTATCAATAATTGGAGAATTATTTTTGAAAGTAGGAGCCACATTTTCTAAACAGCCTACTCAATTAAATTTATCAGTATGATAATAATATTGTATTATCAGCATCAATCAATGTGTTCTACCACGTGTTTAACATGACAGACATGTATATTTCAGGATCCTTCATCAGCCCTAGTAAGACATTAATATCTAGGGTTCAAATACATACCCTTTCCTTCCCCCTTGATAAGTATTGCTCCTTCTTCTCACGGCTCCATTGAGCCCAAACCTCCCTTTCAAACAAGGCCTTGGAGAAAGGCCTTGGATCAGAGCCAACAGTCTGAGCTCCATTTTAAGGGCAATCAGTTTCCTCCATAATATTTCTCCATTTACCCCATTGCAAATCTCTTCAAAAAAAATGGAAAGAAAGACACACAACTAAGGCAGAATATCAGCAGATAGCCAGATAGACAGCTTCATCCAGGTACCTTGGAAGCTGTCGCGCCACCACACTCTCAACAACCTTCACCACAAAGGGAAGGTTGGAGACCGGATTGGATTAGGGCATTTTTCAGAAACTTCACAGACAGTTAGTGCTGCTTTTAAAATCTATCACCAGGTTTCCTGAATCCTGGACTCTCCAATCACTCCCCGATATCTGGGGTGCGGGGGGGGGGGGGAATCAGGCAACCATGGCCAAAGACAGGCTATCTGAAGAGCAGCCTCCCTTAGACATCAAAGCTGAGATGCCTGCTCCAGTGGTGGAAACAAGAAGAAATTAGTATTGGTGGGAGTTAATCCCTAAAGCAGCTGAGGTTGAGTTCCTCCACCCCAACTGATCAGAGTAAAAAGACTGACCCACCCAATCCAGTTTGAACAGCTGATGGGTCCCTAAAGGGGGGAGCCTATGCCACTCACCTGACCAAACCAATGAGGCTAGAGCTAGCGGATCACTGGGAAGTAATTCGATTCGTAATAGCCCCCCAAATCACAGATCCAGTCATACTGGGACTCTCCTGGCTAGACAAGTGTGGACCAACCATCTGGTGACAAGGGGGTATCTGCAGACTGAGATTAGTAAGAAGCCCCAACCCCTCCCACACCAGCAAGAAGAAACACCACCCTTGCAGGGAACCCTCCAAAAAAGCACACCAGAACAACTGGCAGCCACATCCAACAAAACCTCAGAGACCAAACAGATCCTGAGGGAATATCAGGACCTTGCAGAAGTATTCAGTGAGGACGAGTGCAGCATTCTGCTCCCCACTGCGAGGCAGACTGCACCATCGAAATCATCCCCAGGGCAAAACTACCCAAGGCCAAACTGTATGCCATGACACCCTGGGAAATGCAAAAAATGCACAATTACATAGACAAAAACCTAGAAAGGGGGTTTATCGAGCCAGCCAAACCACGGGTCCAGCACCAGTCCTCTTCAATGAAAAAAAAGATGGAACTGTGAGTTTGTGTGTGGACTTTCGAGGAATCAATGCCATGTGTGTACATAACCTATACTCCCTCCCCTTCATGAAGGACATGCTATCCAACCTGGCCAAAGGAAAAGTCTTCACCAAACTAGACCTCAGAGAAGCATACTACCAAGTACGCATCAGGGAGGGAGACAAGTGGAAAACAGCGTTCAATTGCCCCTAGGGAGCTTCCAATTCAAAGTGATGCCTATCAGACTGCAGGGAGCCCCAGCGGTGTTCATGCAATTAATAAATGAGGTGCTGCATGAGCACCTCTACAAGGTGGTTCTCATCTACCTAGACAATATCCTCATTGACACTAAGACCATGGACAACCACATACCCCTTGTCCGCCAGGTACTGGAAAAACATCTGGCAGCCAACTTTATATGTCAAGCTGTCAAAATGCAAGTTCCACCATGGGCAGCATGGGAAAAGGAGGTGTTCATGGTGAGATGAGCACTGCTAACCTGGTGACACCTGCTGAAGGGGGCCAGAAACCGTTCAAAATCTGGACTGACCACAAAAACCTGGAGGCCCTCAGGAGCCCATGAAAACTATCGCCCAAATAAGTCCATTGAGCTCAATACTTCAACTGTTTCAACTTCATGCTAAAGCACATTCCAGGTGGGAGGAACTTTCTAGCCAACGCCCTCTCCTGCATGCCACAGTACAAATAGAAGTGGGAGCGGGTAGTGGATGCCATTGTTCCCCCTACCCAAATAGTGGGCCAAGCAACCATCAGACGACAACACCGCAACTGGCATGACCAACCAACAAGAGATCTACCAGCAAAGCTCAAAACTGAACTGCTGGCAGACCCCTGGTTCTGAGACAATCAACACATCCTGACAAAAAGGGATGACCTCGCATGGAAGGGGATGAAGCTCTACGTCCTGGAATCCCTATGCACCCTGATACTCCAGAGAAGCCATGGTATTAAACTGGCAGGCCACTAAAGACTTTACACTTAGCACGGAGGCAGTTCTGGTGGCCCAGCATAAAGAAAGACATGGAAGTTATGTGAAAAGTTGCACCATCTGCACCACAATGAAGAAATGACCATGAAACACACATACACACACACACACACACACACACACACACACACACACAC
>WNWU01016895.1:0-15382 GCA_012654045.1 Ptyas mucosa | reverse complement strand
AGGACACACATCTCCACACAACATAGTTGAAATTTGGAAGGTGCGCACATTGGCCCATTGTTGCAATCATCTGCAATTTATGTTTACCCATCAGCCCCTTCACAGCATAGGTGTGCGTCAATGCCTACGCACAGTTGCAAACAACTCCAAATCAAGCTTGAGTCAGGCATCTTTTGCTGCAGCACATCGGACATGAGAATGCACCCTGTGTCAGAAAGGGATACTTCTAAAGCCCATCTGTTATCTGAGGCAAAGTCCTTTTTGCTGAAGAACTAGAATTAGGTGACAGCAACAGGCATGCAAAGACAGATCCACATTTGAGCACAAAAATTCTGTCCATGAGCCTTCAAGAAGATCTTTCTGTTTGTGGTTAGTTAAACTTGGTTTAGTTAAATTTAGCTTAATTAAATTTGGAACCTCCTTCTCACTAAGAGAGATTTAGCAATCAAGATCAACAATACCATTCCAGAGGTTTTCAGATGAAGAGCCTTGTTAGTCTATTGTTTGGTCCTAAAGAATCTCTGTGGTGCCATGTTCGACGAACCAATATTCCACCCACCTTGTTGAGCAACTTTAGCCCTGAAAGAGCATCTTGGTTGATCATAAATCTCTGTCTTTCAAAACTCCCCATTTGCTGTTGGATGGGATCCTCCTTGGGTAGAATCACCCAGCTCAAGATGATCAGATCTGCTGCTAAGTCCCCATTTTGATCCGGGTACAGTTTATAGAAGGAAAGATTGTAAAGCTCATTCTTTCCCAGAAAGGAATGAAACTAAAATGGAAACATCCAGAAATTTTAAAAGCAGAAAAATTAGTTTCTTATCCCACGTGGCCTTTTCACATTTGAATCTTTCTTCTACATTCTCTAACTTCCAAGAATTCTTATTTGGGTGAACAAGAGTCACCACTCTCTTCAGAAGTGAAAAACAAAATGTCAATTTTAGAGCTGGTCGTGAGAGGAATGAGAAGAAAAATATCCTAGAGCTGAGCCAGTAAAGCAAAAAAGGTTCTTGGATTCCCTTCTTGGATTGTCTTCATGATAAGACCAAGCAGCCATCAGTCGGAGAAGCTTTAACTGGGATTCCAGTTGGGCTTGATGATCTCAGGGTCTCCATCAAATGCATGAAGGTAACATTCAACAATGCTAATCACAAACCAATATATAGAGAAATTTATTTAAAAATGCACACAACCTTAATAAAATTAGGAGTGCATAATATGTCATGATGCCCATGCTTTAGAACAGGGATCTTCAAACTATGGCCCGCAGGCCAGATACGGCCCACCAATGCAAAACATCCGGCCCGTGGAGTGGTGGGATTAAGCCCCGCCCCCTTACCCTCGGCTTTATCTTCCAGCGAGCATCCACTCCAGCCACACTTATTTCACCGGTTGAGCTGCACTTCTGATCACGCAGCTGCTGCCAAAGGTAAGGCCGAAGGGGGAGAGCCAGTGAGAGGTGATATGAAAAGCTTTAAAAAGTGCTGCCTTAAATTAAAAGCCTTTGAAAGCAATGTAAATGGAATTTTTTTCACAGTTTGAATTGAGGAGGGGGTGCTTGCCTTCTCCAAGCTTGCAAAAGTACAGCCTTAATTTAAAAGTCTTTTTCACAACCATGTGAACCAGTGCTGGTGTTTGAGTAGGGGAGTGTTATGTTTTATTTTCAGGCCCAGAAATGAACCAAAGGATTCAGTCTACTATTGACTAACACCTTTTATTTTGTTTCTTAAACACAGGATACCAGGACAAGAGTGGAAGAGCTGAGAAGAAGCACCAAATATATATACAGAAGGAGGATCATGGGTAAGGAGGAAATATGGGAGGGGTCAACAATAAGAACATTAACCCTTGCACGTATATACATTAGGTTGATTATTTTACCTAACAAATCCCCCTCTTAAAATATTCAACCGTTCACAAATTTACACATAATTTTCTAGTCAAATACATATGTTATCTTGAAGGCAATGGTTTAGTTAATACATCCGCTGTTTGTTCAGATGTCTCACAATGAACTAATTTTATAAATCCGATGTCTGACATTTGTCTCACGTGTTTGAATTTTATGTCAATATGTCTGGATCTTTTTCCGATGGCCTCAGCAGCAGAAATGTCAATGGCCGCTTGATTATCTTCCTTGATATGTATTGGATAGTTGGGTTCAGTCCATATTTCAGTCAAGAGATCGTCAAACCATGTCAGACTGTTCGCTGCCTTGGAAAGACATATATACTCGGCTTCAGCCGTCGAAGTTGCAATGAGACTTTGTTTCCCAGTGTACCAATAGATAGGAGAATCATTCACAAAGAACACATATCCTGATGTGCTTTTTCGACTCTTTGGGTCTCCAGCCCAATCAGCGTCCGCAAAACAAGATAAAACAGGTTTCTTAGTCATTGAAGGTTCCAAAAATAGACAGAAATTAATCGTAGAATTTAAATATCTTAATATTCTTTTTACACCTTCCCAATGGAATGAAGTAGGTTTATTTACATTTCTAGAGAGTAGGTTTACTGCGAGTGTGATGTCTGGACGAGTCCAATTGGATATATACAATAAAGACCCTATTACAGATCTATATGTGGTGTTGTCATTGAATGGTTCGTACTCCCCGTTCATATTTTTTACAGAGTCAACTGACATGGGTGTGTCTGATGGTTTAGAATTACACATATTACATTTTTGAATTAGTTCCCAAAATTTTTCTTTTTGAGATAATTTAAAACCCTTTGATGTTTTTTTCTATTTGCACTCCTAAATATTTATTTACTTTACCTAATATTTTTAAGTTAAAATGATTACCCAGTTCTTTAGCGAACTCTTCGCATTTTGCCTTTTCTTTACCAAAATATAAAATATCATCTACGTAAATGAGTACAAATTCCTTTGATGATCCAATAGATTTAACAAAAAAACATGGGTCTGCAGATGTAGCTTTGAACCCCAAATCAGTGAGGATTTTTGACAAGCAGTCGTACCAACGCTTTCCTGACTGGCGTAGGCCGTAAAGGCTTTTATTTAATAACCAGAAATTGTTTGTTTGTGGATTTTCATTAGGTGGTGCCTTTACGTATATTTTTTTGTCAAGATCAGCGTGCAAATAGGCTGTCTGAACATCGAATTGATGGGCATCCAAATCTAAGATGGAGGCTAGAGTGAAGGCAATCTTCACACTCTCAGATCTAACAGTTGGGGAATAGGTATCTTCATAATCATCCGGAAATCTTTGGGCAAAACCCTGGGCGACTAATCTGGCTTTATACAATAATTTATCGTTTTCCAATTCTTTAATTTTAAATACCCACTTGGTGCCTATGGGTGACTTTTCTAAAGGTGTTTGGAAACTGGAGTATAAACCTTCAACTCCTTTAAGCTATCCATTTCCTTTTTGATTGCCTCTTCCCATTTTTGTCTTTCTTCTATGGTAATTTGGATATATCATGATAGTTTTTCGGTGTAATTTTGGGGGTTTCTAGAGAAAGTACATAATCTTGTAAATTTTTTGGTTTTACATTTCTATTTGATCTGATTGGCCTATTTTTTGGTGTTTCATCAGAATGTAGGAATTGGGTTTCTTTGTTGGATAGTTTGTCTATGTGTATCACTGGATGTCCCTCCTTCCATTCCTTTTTGTACAGTTTAGCGTGGTTTGGTTTTGGTTTATTTTGGGGCTTTATGTTTGTGGTTTTTTTGCTCCTGATTACTTTCTTCTAATGCTATACCTTTTTTATTTTGACATAAATCATTTAAATGTAATTTGGACCAGTTACTGTGCTCGTGGAAATTTGCAGTTCTAGAGATGACAAAATTATTGTTTTGGTCTATGAATTTATAACCTTTCGTGCCTGTTTTGTAACCCATAAAAATCAATTTTTTTGGTATTTTGTCCCCTTTACGTCTTATCTGTTTGGGTATATACACATCGGCTGTCACCCCAAAGATGTGCAGGTGGCCCACCTTTGGTTTTCTATTAAACATGACTTCATAGGGTGACTTGTCAACTGTACTGGACCAGAGGCGATTTAGAGTATAATTTGAATACAAGAGAGCTTCAGCCCAGAATGATTGACTCAAGCCAGCATCCGCTAGCACACATCTAACCATGGTTTGCAACAAACCATTTTTTCTTTCTACGATCCCGTTCTGAAACGGTGAGAACGGGCAGGATTTGTAGTGTTTGATGACCTGGTCATTTGTCCAATCAATAAATTCTTTAGACAAGAATTCGGAACCTCTATCGGTCATAAACTGCTTGATTTTTACTCCATGTTGGAGCTCAATTTTTTTATAGAATTCTTTTACTTTTTTGAATATTTCATGTTTATGGTTAAGTGTATAAACAAAACCATATCTGCTAAAGTCGTCAACAATTGTTAAAAAATATTTTTTTCTATACTTAATTGAAGGCCTCAAAGGACCAACAAGGTCCATATGCACCAATTGAAATACTGATTGGGTTGTGCGTGAGGCTTTTTTGGGTTTGGGTTTGCACTTGATTTTGGATGATTTACAGACAGAACAGTTTAAGTAATTGTCACAATTTTTTACTTTAACATCTTCCAAACACTCTGACATTTTTTGTATGGTTTGAAAGCTTGCGTGGCCTAATCTTCTATGCAACAGGTGTGCGCAATTATCATGTAACATCTTTCCATTAGTAATCTTTGATACATTAGAACAATCATTTGGTTTATCCCCTGATACATGCTTTATGACCTCATTACATTTGTTTTCATAATTCCTTTCCCCAGGACATAGATAGGCTAATTCCCCTTTTACAATTATTTCCTTTATGGGTTCGTTATTCTTATACATGTATGCTTTACCATTACTGAAGGATGTGGTTATTTCATGTTCTTTTGTCAACCTTATTGTGGCCAATATGTCCTGGGGGATTTCGGGCACGAAGAGCACCCCGTCTATTTTTCCTACCCCTTTTATGTTGACACTGCCTATTCCTTTTACAGAAACCCTCTTTTGATTTGCTACCCTAACGTAGTAGTTTGTTGGTATAAATTTTTCTAGCATTTTTTTATTGCATGTGGTGTGACACGTGGCTCCAGAGTCTATAAGCCAATTACGGTGATTGTCTGAAACTTCGATGTTATCATCTCCTAGGCCATATTGATAATCCTGTCTGCTCTCCTTAGAATTGTCTCTACTTCTAGATTTATACCTGGAATTTGGTGTCTCACTGCGTTTCTCCCTATAGTCAGGGGAGTTTCTGCCAGAGAAGTTCACCCTTCTTTCTGGTCTCTCCTTGCTTTTGTAATGTGATCTATACTCAGTACCTCTTGGGCAGTCCCTTTGATAGTGATTGTTTGACCCACAGATGTGGCACCCATAAGTGTATCTATCCCTGTTTTGTGGTTCTACCTTTCTTTTATATCCATCATCCCTCCGGCTGGTTGATCTCTCTCTCCTGTTTCTGTCTTCTGCTATGAGTCTACTAGTCAGATCTTCTAGAGTGAGCTGTTCAATATTTAAGTTGTCTAATACAGTGATGTAATTGTCCCAACTTGGGTCAAGGGAATTTATGATCACACTCTTTAAACTATTTTCTGGGATGACCTCCCCCCTTTGGATGAGTTCAACTCTGGCTGCATTCAGTTTAAGGATATGTTCACTCATTGTCATTCCACCCCTTAATCTGGCCCCATAAAATTCCCTGGATTTTCTGGAAGTGGAAGCAGCATTGTTTCTCTGAAATAGGTTGTACAGTTTTTGAAATATTTCTGATACAGTAAGGTTATGTTCTATGCTAGGGAAAATACATGGTGAAATTGTGGCTATTATCAGATAGTATGCTTTGTGGTGGAGACAGTCTATGTCACAGTTCCAAGGTTTGGTGGGAGGATCATACAGAAAAAATAACATATTTTCTTTTAAATACATAATCTCTAGTTGCTGTCCCCATTCTTGTAAATTTGTCCCATCAGCCTTAAGTTTAATTAAATCAGTTGCAAAAATGTTTGTGTGATGCATATAGTTACCCATGCCTTGCCGCTGTCCATGGTTCCTGTCATAGCTGTACTCACAATAGGGCATAGGCACGCTGGAAGCAAGTCTGTGATGATTTGTTTCTATGCTGTCAGGCGCTGAGCGGTACTGCGCATGCTCACAATTCATTTTGCTTTTGCCGTCGTCGAGGTAGGAGCTCTGGTTCACGGCTTCCCAGGGATGGCTCCATTCGCTCCGATGCTCTCTGGCGTTGGCTCCGGGGGCTCTTCGGTAGTCGATGGTGGATTTAGAAGCCGTCTGGATCGTCGGAGAGTCTCTGCTAGCTTGGTAAGTATTTTTGTTTTTCTGATCGGTCGGGTAGTTTGTTTCTCTCGCGTAGCGGCTTGGGTTTCTTTCTGGCGATGCGTCTATTTCTTCTTCTGAGTTTTTTGGGTAGGGAGTGGAGTACTTTCTTCTACAGGTTATAGATGGTTTTTCTAGGTAGCTTAGCTTTTTCTGAATTTTGGTGATTGTGGAGTTTGTTGTAGATTCAGATTCATCTTGTTGCAGTTTAGATATTTTTACTTTCCCCCGAATGCTGTTTCGAGTAGCTGCATGGCTTTTTCTACTTCCTTTTCGGTGGGCGGCTTGTTTGAGTCTTGCCAGGCTTGCCCTTTATTAGTTGTTAAATTTTGATATTTCTTTTCTTTTTGATTTTCTTTTCTTTTGTCTGGATTCGAATCCAGACCTTTGGTTGACAGGTTGGCCATTTTTGGCGGGTCAATCTCACAATATGGCGGCCGCGAAAAAGGCGTGAAAAGCCTTTCGATTTTTTCTTCTGGTTCATGCATGGGGTAGAGTTCTCTTACCGATTCATTTCTGTTTTGTAGATGTTTGCTTGTTTCTTTTCCGTCTGCTGCTGCTCCGTGGTCCTTTATCACGCTGTGGAGTTTTGCTAGCAGTACTGGATCGTCTGGGGTTGACTTTATCATTTCTATTAGATCTCTCTTCTCTTCTTGTCTTATTTCAGTGATTAGGTGGTCATCCTTCAGTTCAGGAGATTTTTCTCTCATGGATGATTTTTCTTTTTCATTCTTGTATGTGTTTGATATTATTGTGCTGCTATCTTTTTCTTGAAGGACCTAGTGGTTGGTCCTTTTCTTGTGCTGGTGGTGTTCTGCATTGTTTTGTTTTTGATGGATCTTCAGGACCATTGGCTGCTACCAATTTGTTATGTTTTATTTTCAGGCCCAGAAATGAACCAAAGGATTCAGTCTACTATTGACTAACTCCTTTTATTTTGTTTCTTAAACACAGGATACCAGGACAAGAGTGGAAGAGCTGGGAAGAAGCACCAAATATATATACAGAAGGAGGATCATGGGTAAGGAGGAAATATGGGAGGGGTCAACAATAAGAACATTAACCCTTGCACGTATATACATTAGGTTGATTATTTTACCTAACAGGGAGGGGCTGCTTTTAAAGTAGCACTTTAAAAGTGGGTAGGTGGGAGATATGTCTCCATGTCTCCTAGCTTTTTCAAAATCAGCTGAAGTTGGCTAACACTAATTCAAATGCAAGCACAATATAATGCCTGAAGGAGAATTCACCCACTGCTTTGATTTTGCCATATATAAAGTACATCCACCAAATTGGTTGCTGAACAATTTTGGTAGATATTCATGTGTGTGTATACACATGCACAAGTGTGGCAAAAAGCAAATAAGTTTGTGAATTCTCCTCCAGGCTTAAAAGACCTTGCCCTGTAATCCCAAATAATTCAAAAAAGGAGGCTGGTCTCCTATCCATTCCTTGGCCGCCTCCCCTGCTGGCAAGCACCCACAGGTCATAGGATCAGGAGTTATTCTGAAGGAAATACTGTTTGTTTTAAATTCTTTTTTAATGGCCTATTTTAAGGAGCCTGAAGCTGCTGTTGTAATTTTTTTTAATTTAATTTTTTTTATTTATATTTATATGCCGCCCTTCTCCGGAGACTCAGGGCGGCTTACAATGCGTTAAGCAATAGCCTTCATACTTTTGTATATTTATACAAAGTCAGCTTATTGCCCCCACAAACCGGGTCCTCATTTTACCCACCTTAGAAAGGATGGAAGGCTGAGTCAACCTTGAGCCTGGTGAGATTAGAACTCGCAGTAATTGCAGGCAGCTGGATGTTAAATGCTGCCTTAATAGGAGGCATTAGCCTGCTACGCCACTCAGGTAATGAAGTTATGCAAGTGACAAGAAAGTTTGCACTCTTTTTCCCTGGGGGGGGGGGGGTCTTAAGTAAATAGATTCCTTGGGTTGAGCAAGTACAGCAAGGCAAAGGCAAAATGGACTGCTAAATTGGCCACACCCACCCAGTCATATGACCAGCTAGCCAGTCCAGCTCCCCAACAATCTGAGGGACTGAGGAATCAGCCCCCTGTTCAAAAAGTTTGAGGAACCCTGCTTTAGAATATTATCCCATGAACAATTAAATTGGCCAAAATCTTAGTCCTTTGTGCCAAAGAGATTCAGATGGTTTCTTTCCATCCCCTTTTTATACTTTCTAAAAAGTTTTATGGATCCTTGTCAGCACTGCTTACCTGTCATGGTTGCAGCATTGGAACCCCAAACCTCTCTGTGACCCACTTCCTTCTCCTCCTCGATCTGGAGGAATAGGCAGCATTCAAGGCCTGGGCCAGAGTCTTCATGACACTGTAATCATGGTGTTTATTTGTGATCCGAACCCTGTTGCTTTTCTCTTGGGTCTCCAGTAGGGCTTTCTGGGTGCATCTTCTGCGGCCCTTGACAGAAAAGATGTGCTTTGAAAGAGAACAGTGGAAATACTGACTGTGAAACTGGGGTTCCACAAAGAAATGGGGTTCAAAGGCATCGTCTTTTGGCCTTTCTTTTTCCTGAATATTAAAAAACCAAATACTATGGATATGTTTGTCAAAATTGTGCCTTGCTATTGTAAGTATCTCAATAAATGACATGATCCAAACTTTCCCTTTGATGGGTCCTGGCAAATATCCAAGTGTTAAATGGAAAGGAAGAACTCTGTCCCAAATGGAATCATATTCCATGAAGTGAACAAAGACATTGACTTGTCTCCACTTAGAGAGGGCATCTTTGAAGTGTGCTGTATATTCAGTTCTTGAGAATTGTTGTGATATAACAACACAAATTCTATTCCTGACAAGCACAGGAGTAAAAGTCCTCATGAAATTCTCTCCATTTTCTGTGTTTGAAGCAAAGAGACCAATCAGGGTCCATCTGAAATGAAGCAGAAGTTGGACAATTGCTGGGTTCTGGATCCCTTCTTTCGGGAGCATATGGTGGGAAAAGGGGAATTTCCTTTTATCACTCAGAGCCTCTGAAGCAATTTTAGCACTGATCTGAAAGAGCAAGAAAGAATGCTGTATTATGTTTGATCTCAAGTCCAAAATATTCAGTTTTAATTAATCCAACTTGGTTCTCATAAATTTATTAGAGTAATTTATTGTTGATTAGCCATTAAACCATATCAAGAAGCATAATATAGAACATTAATAAGTCTGTGTATAAGACCAGAATGCATGAAAAAATTACATAAAAAAGAATAAGAATAAAGAATGTAATTCATTTCTGTATCACCTCTACAATGTATCACAATCAGACACACGTATCCAGAACTCAATGCCAGTTTTTAATTTTGATTGCACAGGAAATATGTTATTTAATATATGGATCCCAGTAGATCATTTTTCTAATAGGCAATCTAAGATCTCCTCAAATTAAAATACATTCAATACAAGGGATTTGTTAGACCATCAGCTGCTGAAATCTTCCTCAAGTGAATATTGCTCTAAGATGTTCTGGCATTTCTGCATTTCAATACTTGGCCATTTGAAAGGTCTGTTTGTAGCAGTTCATCCATTTCTAACCTTACTGAGGATGGCATTATCTTTCTCTGCTTTGATATCCTGGATTAGTTTTGAAGCAAACTTTTGAGATTGTTCTCCAGTTATACAAGAGAAAGGGAGAACATAGTTGCTGGTATAATTTGTCCATGTATAATCCAAGAAACCTTTGACAGAATTTTTGTCAGTTTTAAGGCATAGAATTTGAGAGTCTGTCACATTCCATAGCTTTAATTTTATAGCAATAGTTATATACCCTCATTTTAGACAATGGACAAATTGTATAAATTCCCAATTCAATTCTGAGGGCAGCAGCTGAAGTTCTTTTATCCACTCTCAAGATATTCCTCATATTCCGTGATTGCATTTGTTCTATTAGTGATATATATTAAACTCCACATTTCAGTTTGATATAAGGGCTTGGGGGTAACTTTGGCATTATATATTTTAATTAATGGGAAGAAACCTGGATAGTTATGATTTAAAAAAAAAACTTAAGGAGTAAATATGCTCATGCATATCCTCTAAGTGATCTCCTTTGATGATAAGGGAACCAATCTCCAGTTTACGAGAAAACTCTTCCAGGTAAGGAAAGATGATCTATTGATCTATTGGCTGCCCATCAAATAGGCATCTATAGCTATGATATCAGATTGTAACTTTTTACTCTGATTTATTAATAATTGGAGAATTATTTTTGAAAGTAGGAGCCACATTTTCTAAACAGCCTACTCAATTCAATTTATCAGTATGATAATAATATTGTATTATCAGCATCAATCAATGTGTTCTACCACATGTTTAACATGACAGACATGTATATTTCAGGATCCTTCATCAGCCCTAGTAAGTCATTAATATCTAGGGTTCAAATACATACCCTTTCCTTCCCCCTTGATAAGTATTGCTCCTTCTTCTCACGGCTCCATTGAGCCCAAACCTCCCTTTCAAACAAGGCCTTGGAGAAAGGCCTTGGATCAGAGCCAACAGTCTGAGCTCCATTTTAAGGGCAATCAGTTTCCTCCATAATATTTCTCCATTTACCCCATTGCAAATTTCTACAAAAAAAATGGAAAGAAAGACACGCAACTAAGGCAGAATATCAGTAGATAGCCAGAATCTGCAAAGACGAAGTCAGGAATGCAAAGGCTCAGAATTAGGAGTGAAATGTAAAATCTGTTACTACCGGTTCTGTGGGCATGGCTTGGTGGTGGTGGGGGTGGGGGTGTAATGTGACTGGGTGGGCGTGTCCAACTTTTTTTAAAAAAACTTTTCAAAGCATTTTTTCTAATGCTTTGAAAAGCCTCTCTGCCAATCAGGAACTCAGCTGGGATCGTCAGAGAGGCTCTTTAGAAAATGCCTCTCTGCTGATCAGGGAACTCAGCTGGGATTGCCAGAGAGGCTTTTTAAAAAATGCCTCTCTGCTGATCAGGGAACTCAGCTGGGATTGTCAGAGACTTTTCAAAGCATTTTTTTACCACCTCTTCAGCCAAGAGGTTGCAGAAAAAAATGCTTTGAAAAGCCTCTGATGATCCCAGCTGAACCGCGTGATCATCAGAGCCTTTTTTTTACTTTTAAAAGCATTTTTTCAATGGAAGAGGTTGTAGAAAAAAATGCTTTTAAAACTAAAAAAGAAAGCCTCTGAGGTTCATGCAGCTCAGCTGGGCATGGTGGGGGGGCAGAGATTTTTGCTACCAGTTCTCCGAACCCCCCGCCACCATTGCTACTGGATCGGGTGATCCGGTCCGAACTGGGAGCATTTCACCCCTGCTCAGAATGAACAAAGACTTGCAACAAAAGTCAAAGATAATTTTTTTAAAATTTCCAACATATAAATAACAAGAAAAAAATTCAAGGAAACAGTCAGTCCACTAAAGAGAGAAGACAGCAAGGATGTAATAGGCAACAGAGAGAAAGCAGAGCTGCTCAACTCATTCTTTGCATCGGTTAGCCCGAGGGTCGGCAACGTGCAGCTCTAGAGCTGCATGCAGCTATTTGGGCCCTCTCCTGCAGCTCCCTGTCAGATGATCCCACCACTGGGTGGCCCCTCCCCTCCCCTTTACTCCTCCCCTGCCCTGAGAAGAGAAGGGTGACTGCAGCGAATGGAGACTTACTCCGTATTCCAGAGCAGGAGCAAAGCACCCCTCTACTTGCCTCTTTTTCCGGCCTTTGTTGGTGTTGTGTGCACCTCGGCCACTGGGGGAGACATGCGACTTCCTCCACCCCAAGACACCAGCTGGGCCATCCCAGCCTATGCTCTGTGTCATAATGGTCTCCAGTTGGAGGAGGAGGGGACGCCATCTCACCCATTGTGCAGCACACTAAGTTTAAGTGCAAGAGCAGCAAGCAGCCATGGAGGCAGCAAAAGGAATATGGGGAGACGCACCCTAGCCGGTGTCTCGGGGCAGAGAAAATTGCGCATCTCCCCATATTCCTTTTGCTGCCTCCATGACTGCTTGCTGCTCTTGCATTTAAACTTAGCATGCTGCACAATGGGGGAGACGGCATCCCCTCCTCCTCTAACTGGAGCCCATTATGACACAGAGCATTGGCTGGGATGGCCCAGCTGGTGTCTCGGGGTGGAGAAAGTTGTGTGCTTCCCAACAAGGGCCAGAAAAAGAGGCAAGTAGAGGGACACTTCACTTCTGCTCTGAAATACAGAGCGAGTCTCCATTCACCTCCGCCGTCCTTCTCTTTTCAGGGCAGGTGAGGAGTGAGGGGGAGGGGAGGGGGAGGGGGAGTGGTGGGGGGCCAGCCAGCTGACAGAGAGCCACAGCAGGGGGATGAAAGAGCTTCATTTATCTGAGAACCTGAAATGCCTCTTGATTTAAAATTAAATCATATGGTAAAAAGTACCCAAAGAAGAAGAAAGAACAACATCAGAAAAAAAAAACCCAACCCTTGCTTCTTTTTGGAAATGGTTCAAGAGGGAACCCCCCTCCCTCCCCCGCACACACACACACACACATGAGAGAGAGGAAGGGAGAAAGAGAGTGGTAGAGAGAAGAGAGACAGAGAGAGAGGAAAGAGAGAGGGGAAAAAGAAAAACATGAGAGGGAGGGAGGGAGGGAGGGAGATGAGAAAGAGAGGGAGAGAGAGAGGGAGAGGGAGAAAGAGAAAGGGAGAAAGAGATGAGAGAGGGAGGGAGAGAGAGAGAGAGAGGGAGAAAGAGATGAGAGAGAGGGGAGGGAGAGAGAGGGAGAGAAAGAGAGAGAGGGAGATGTCAACTTGCAAAGCTTTCAAGTTGCTATGAGCAGGAGGGAGGGAGAACTGATGGAGCTGATTGATTTCCCTAACTGAAATTACATTCCACAGATGCTTTTCTACTGCAATCAGTAGGAGAGTTTTGGGTTCACAGCCAGCCAAAGTTGGAGAGTGTGATTTATGACATGGCCAGGGAGGAGGGGAGAGACAGGGTCATGGGAACATAAATCTACATAGGATTAGTTCTAACTGCATCTGATTATTGTCGAAATGGTGCTCCTAATAAATGACTATTTCTTTTGAAGTTTGGCTCGTGGCTCATGAATTAATTAGGGCATTTTCAGAAACTTCACAGATGGTTAGTACTGCTTTTAGAATCTATCAAGATCACCAGGTTTCCTGAATCCTGGACTCTCCAATCACTCCCTGATATCTGGGGTGTCGGGAGGGAAAATCAGGCAACCATGGCTGAAGGCAGGCTATCTGAAGAGCAGCCTCCCTCAGACATCAAAACTGAGATGCCTGCTCCAGCGGCAGAAGCAAGAAGAGATGAGTATTGGTGGGAGTTAATCCCTAAAGCAGCTGAGGTTGAGTTCCTCCACCCCAATTGATCAGAGCAAAAAGACTGACCCACCCAATCCAGTTTGAACAGGTTGATGGGTCCCTAATGTGGGGAGCCTATGCCACTCACCTGACCAAACCAGTGAGGCTAGAGCTAGAGGATCATTGGGAAGTAATTCGATTCGTAATAGCCCCCAAAATGACAGATCCAGTCATACTGGGACTCTCCTGGCTAGACAAGTGGGAACCAACCATCTGGTGGCAAGGGGGTATCTGCAGACTGAGATTAGTAAGAGGCCTCAACCCCTCCCACACCAGTGAGAAGAAACACCGCCCTTGCAGGGAACCCTCCAAAAGAGCACACCAGAACAAGTGGCAGCCACATCCAACAAAACCCCAGAGACCAAGCAGATTCCGAAGGAATATCAGGACCTTGCAGAAGTATTCAGCGAGGCCGAGTGCAACGTTCTGCTCCCCACTGCAAGGAAGATTGCACCATCGAAATCATCCCCGGGGCAAAACTACCCAAGGCCAAACTGTATGCCATGACACCCTGGGAAATGCAAAAAATGCACAATTACATAGACAAAAACCTAGAAAGAGGGTTCATTGAGCCAGCCAAACCATGGGTCCAGCACCAGTCCCCTTCAATGAAAAAAAAGATGGAATTGTGAGATTATGTGTGGACTTTTGAGGAATCAATGCTGTGTGTGTACCTAACCTATACTCCTTCCCCCTCATGAAGGATATGCTATCTCACCTGGCCAAAGGGAAAGTCTTCACCAAACTAGACCTCAGAGAAGCATACTACCGGGTACGCATCAGGGAGGGAGACAAATGGAAAACAGCATTCAATTGCCCCTAGGGAGCTTCCAATTCAAAGTGATGCCTATCAGACTGCAGGGAGCCCCAGCGGTGTTCATGCAATTAATAAATGAGGTGCTGCATGAGCACCTCTACAAGGCGGTTCTCATCTACCTAGACAATATCCTCATTTACACTGAGACCATGGACAACCACATGCCCCTTGTCCGCCAGGTACTGGAAAAACATCTGGCAGCCAACCTTATATGTCAAGCTATCAAAATGCAAATTCAACCATGGGCAGCATGGGAAAAGGAGGTGTTCACAGTGAGATGGGCACTGCTAACCTGGCGACACCTGCTGGAAGGGGGCCAGAAATTGTTCAAAATCTGGACTGACCACAAAAACCTGGAGGCTCTCAGGAGCCCATGAAAACTATCACCCAAATAAGTCAGTTGGGCTCAATACTTCAATTGTTTCAACTTCATGCTAAAGCACATTCCAGGTGGGAGGAACTTTCTAGCCGACGCCCTCTCCCGCATGCCCCAGTACAAGTGGAAGTGGGAGCAGGTAGTGGATGCCATTGTTCCTCCTACCCAAATAGTGGCCCACGTAACCATCAGATGACAACACTGCAGCATGACCAACCAACAAGCGATCTACCAGCAAAGCTCAAAACTGAACTGCTGGCAGACCCCTGGTTCCGAGACAATCAACACATCCTGACAAAAAGGGATGACCTCGCATGGAAGGGGATGAAGCTCTATGTCCTGGAATCCCTATGCACCCTGATACTCCAGAGGAGCCACGGTATTAAACTGGCAGGCCACTAAAGACTTTACACTTAGCACGGAGGCAGTTCTGGTGGCCCAGCATAAAGAAAGACATGGAAGTTATGTGAAAAGTTGCACAATCTGTGCCACAATGAAGAAACGACCAGGAAACACACACACACACACACACACACACACACACACACACAC
>WNWU01016894.1:0-12222 GCA_012654045.1 Ptyas mucosa | reverse complement strand
TGCGTGGCTTTTGTGCGGCTCCCCCATGCACTGCATGCACAATTGCAGCATCTGCGCATGCACACAGGTTTTGTGTGGCTCCCCATGCGTTGGTGCACAGTTGCATCATCTGCGATGCACGTGGTTTTCACGCGCACAATGCATGTGCATGTACGCCATCTACGCACATTGCACACAAGTACTCATGCGCATTTGCAAACACACATGCATGCGCAGGAGAGCTCCAAAGACCAGCTCGGTCCCCTGAATTGCGCACATGCGCACCAGAGGCCTGAACAGCTGGGGCACAGGTGCAGGTGAGTTGGGTAACAGCTCGTGTGCCCGGAAAGATAGCTCTGCCTGCCATCTCGGGCACGCATGCCATAGATTCGTCATCACGGGTTTAGGGCCTATTGTTCTGTCCCCTCCCTGCTTCAGAAGCCCAGACAAGCACACACACAAACAGAAGTGTTCAGAAGTTGTTTATTTACCATCCATAAACAACAAGCTGGCAGCGAGCCCGGGAGAGATAAAGACAGCTGTTATTTTGAGTTGCCACGGCCAGTCCCTGATAAGGCGTTCCGGCAAGTCCGACAACAAACAGTCAGGTTAAAACTTTGTTCGTCACAAAAGCCAACAAGGTAAGGTCAGCTCCTTTTATACCTTGTGGGGCGTTGGCTTTGTGACTCATCACCTCGTGCTCGGCCCCACCCACTCCTTTGCTGAGCCCATCTCTCTGATCGTCGCCACCTGGGATTAATCCACTCCCTCTCCTCATTAACGTCTGACTCAGAGGAGCTTTCTTCCACAGGGCTTTCAGCTGGGGCCTGGGATGGTGCCAAACCAGACGGGCCAGGGGAGGGGGCCCTTGCCTCCTCCTCCTCTTCACTTTCGGAGGATTCTTCCTCCAGAGGTCCGGGCTCGGGAGCCGAAGACACAACACCTATTTATCTGAGGGACTTAATATGAATCTATAGAGAAACTTAAGTTCAGCAAGAGAGATCTCCTTGCAGATAACTGAACTTTCATTGTTTGATGAAATGAGAGAATCTTTTCAGTGTAGTTAGCATCTCTACTGAAGAGAGAAAGAGTAACAAATGATACCTTGTTTTAGCCTGAATATAGTGTTTAGGAATGGAGAATGTAGATCCCAGGGACTGTTTAGAATCAATACCATAGATCAGAATTTGCCACTTATACGTTAAGTATGATTGAGCTGTATACAGGTAGTCCTTGACTTACAACTAGTCACTTAATGACTGTTTGAAGTTATGATGGACTTGAAAAATGCTATTTACTACCTGTCCTTGAAGTTACAACTGCTGCACCAGCCTATTACCACATATAGTCATATGATTGCATTTTGGGCACTTGTCAACCAGCTGTTATTTATAACCAGTTGCAGCATCCTACAGTCCTATGATCATACAACTGCAAGAACTGCAACTTACAACTGCAAATTCTGGGCTCAATTGTGATTGTAAGTCAAAAACTGCCTGTAATTGCAAATCCAGCAATACTCTGTAGCATGGAATAGCCAAAAAAGAAAAAAAAAATCTAATACTCCATGAGAGCCTGAACATGTATTCCCTTCCCTCCAATTTATATTCCAAGTACTTAAGATAGAGCCAATTTGAGTTTCTTTTTTATATTTTATATTTTCCTCATTTCCCAGACTTAACTAGTGTTTTAAGCACTTTTCTGTAACATGGAAAGGGAAGAGAAATTCATGGGAGGAGTTTTCTTATTCCGTCAGTCTACATAAAGAACATATTTTCTGCAAAGAAGCCTTGAGCAATCAGAATCAGTTAAAAATGATAGTATCTGTTTTCATTTTCCAGTCAGCTAGATGTTGCAGAGAAGAAAGCAAGATGGCGCTATATGCTATAAATTTGCATCATGAAATTCAGCCGGATTTTTTTTATCAG
Source organism: Ptyas mucosa (assembly GCA_012654045.1). Lineage (NCBI taxonomy): Eukaryota > Metazoa > Chordata > Lepidosauria > Squamata > Colubridae > Ptyas > Ptyas mucosa. The sequence goes on along the minus strand of WNWU01016894.1, from coordinate 10,315 downwards.
CTGCTTGTTTCAGTTTTCAAGACGACCTATAAATTTTAATGGGAAATGTTTTAATAATGCAGAAGTCTGTTCCATTGATTGGAGAGTTATGTAGCAACACTTGTATTGCCTAGCATGGCTGTAATGTTTTTCTACATATAAAATGCTTGGTGTTATTGTGACAGCAACATTGCCAGTGCTGGTTGACAGGAGAACTTTTGGATTTCAGATTTTATGACTCAGATTTTCCTACTTTCTTTGGTTGATAACTTATTGGAAGATACTGAACACTTTAAAAATGACGTCTACTTGAACTGCTCTAAATAATCAGTGATGATCAGGGATGTTTGTATTTAAGAAATATAACTATGATACAACTAAATTAAGCTAACGTTACCTATGCTGCCTTAAGCAAATATATGATGCTTTTAATGTATGTACAGTAGCATTACATAATGAATTATGAATACGTTTTATTCAAATCAGGTTTGATTAGCCTGGATGTTCTGTCTGAATTTTCAACTCAAGTTCTATACGTTATGTTAATGTTAAAGATAATTTCGTAAATAGTAATAGAAGCTATATAATCAAAAATATTTAATATACTGCAACATGAAGCAGTATGTTTTTTGTGGCAGAAAAATAAACATATTCTCTATTTCAGAGTTGAAGCCTTTCTCCTCCTCAAGGCTGCAGTCTATTATAGAGTTGCACATTGAAAATTCTATTCAAAAAGGGGTGCAGTCAGGATAGAAAAGTAAAGTCAGATAAAAAGGTAGTGGACCCAGGACAACATTTTAAACAGTTAAAAAAGCCCTAACAAAACAAAACAAAAATCATATACTTAAAACCCTCTTAAACTAATATTACAGTGTTTTGCCAGAAATGAAATATTAAAATATTATAAAGGTTTGGGGTAATAAAAGAGTAGAGATCACAGAGTAGCATTTCTACTTTATAGAGAAGATAAATTATCAGTATGTTTTTTAATATTTAATTAAAAGTAAGATCCAATTTGCATAATGGATTTATTTTATTTTATTAATCAGATTTATATGGCCATCCATCCCATGTAAAGTGACTCTGAGCAGCATGCCATAATGAAATGTAAAAAGAAACGGAGAATGATCAATTATCTTTTAGCAATACTGGATTTAATTTCATTTTTGCTTACAGAAGAACATCCTAGATAAGCATGACACTGTCTAATAGAAATACTGAAGTGCTGTGGACAGTAAAATAAATTAGAAATTTGACTACATAAGAGACTATCACTAGCCTAAGCAGAATGTATGATTCATTCCATATCTAATAAACTGTGCAACTGAAGAAGTCAATTAGTTTTTCCAAGTGAAAGAGAATTGCAAATGGTGGTGTTCATTTACAGTTCATGTTCTATTCCACAAAATCAACAATATTTTTAATACCAGGATTTTAAAGGTTTTTCTTAGTAAACACAACATAATTTTGTTATACTAGTATTTAGTTTTACATGATATACCCCACATACAATTTATTTTCATTTTTATGCCATTATTTTATTCTTATGTTCAGATACCAAGGTATAAAGGACATCGTAAACAGAAAAGGTGCTTGAACACAACTGAGCAGGTAAAATGCATGAGCAGAAGAACCTGGCAAGTGCCTCTGTTTCTAACTTGAATAAAAGAGCAGCTTGCACTAAAAAGTAAATGCAACTGGCTCAATTGCATTTTGGTAAACTAACTCCACATATATACAGGTGTAACATCTACTTTGAAACACACAGTATTCAAAATTATATGAACATTTAATGAAATTTGTATAATTAAATTAGGTTGACAAATACTTACAAAGTGTCCATTTGTCTGGTTCCCTAATAACTTAATAAGTTAAGTGTTTCTACATGCTGATGCTTTGTGTCACGTTTGACAACTGAATCCTTAACATACACCTATATTTATATAATTTAATTGGTATTGTTCATGGATACTATCAGTTCTTGATTTTTGTAAACTAATTCATGTATGACATTTACTATGAACAACTGCAGAGGAACCTGGAAAAGCTTGAAATACTTCCCCAATCTTGTTTGCAGGTTGGCCTAGAAATGAGATAGGAAAGCTCCAGGTTGCAGAGGTGGGCCTTGGATGAAGCAGATTAGGTAGAGAGCCTTTTCAGTTAGGATTCAAGATGGGCTATAGTAGTGGGACAGCATTGGTTGTACTTGTCAGTAACTGGCTCCGCAAATTGGGAGGCACTATTTTGTGGTGGTTCTCCTTTCTCTGTGGCTTGTACCAGTCAGTTGTGGTGTGGGAAGTGATAGGCACCCCTAGGTTACCATGGATACCTCAGAGCTCAGGGTTCTGTCCCTTCATGTTTAACATCAAAGCTGCTAGGAGAGATCCTCAGTACACTGATTGTACCCAGTTACACATCTTTAATCCATGCTGGAGAAGTGATGCTGTTCAGTTGCTGGCTCTGTGCCCAGAGGCTGTTAGAGCCTGAATGGGGAAAACTGTCTGTGTCTCAATTCTAGCAAGATGGATTGACTGTGGGTTTTTGGCTCCCCAGGGTCAGGAGAGTTGCTATCTCCGATTCTGGATGGGATAACACTCACTCAGAAAGATCTGGTGTGCAATTTGGGTTGTTTTTCTTCTGCTGTTTGGGTGTTTTTGTAATTGTACTGTATCCTTCTCTGATGTTTCCAAAACTGCTCAAATGCCCAATTTGCAAAATGTAGCCTGCAGACATTTTTGCAGGTAGTAGCTATCAGGGATTGTATTTCAGGATTGTTTCGTTCTTACTTCATCACCCTTGGAAAGTAAGGTTAAGTGTTACTTGATCTTACCAATAACAAAGGTCGAATGTAGTATCAAAACAGGCTTATCTCTTGAAGGAATGAACCTGTAATACGAACTTTTTCCTACAGTGAGTGGAGTTGATTAGGCTACTCACTGAAGCTCAGGAAGAGAATGTTAGCAATTAACCTGTTCTAATAATCGCTTCTTCCCAAAAGTATTTAATCAAAAATGCTTATAATACCATCTCCTTAAGACCGTAAAACAAAACTTACTTTCTTATTTATTCAATCAATCCCTTGCATGTAATAAGATGTAATAAACTGAAGAAATGAACACAGATGGTTAACTGAATTTCATGCTGTTCTTGTTCTCAGATGTTAAAACTCCATTTTTACTCCCTATTACGATCCTGTAATCCCTTAATTTGGAGTAGAGTCAGGGTGACTGGATGGAGTTGAAACATCCATCCAACTACCGTGTTTCCCTGAAAATACAACCTACCCCAAAAGTATGTCCTAGCTTCATTTTTACACGTGCGCCCAATATAAGCCCTACCCCCAAATAAGCCCTAATTAAGATCCCAACCACTCCAGGGTGGACGGGTAAAAATTAAGATAGGGTGGGGTGGTGGTAGAGCTGGCGTACTACTTATCTTCGGACAGTTGCAGCCAGGCCTCGCACACCCCGACACCTGCCTTGCCGGCCCATTCTTCTGCAGGCAGCAAGGTTTTCCTGAAGGCCTCTGTAGGCAATAACAGAGCTCCGGATTGATCCGGAGCTCTGTTACCAGCTGCAGAGACCTTCAGGAAAGCCTTGTCAGTCGCAGAAGAAGTACCTGAAGGCCTCTAACAGCGAAAAAGAGGCAGGGGTGATGCCTGCAAGTGAGGTGAGTCAGTGGACAATAGCCCCCCTGAAAATAAGACCTTGTGCCTTTTTTGCTGAAAAAATATATAAAACCAGGGTCTTATTTTCAGGGAAACACATAATGGACCTCAATATTTTCATTGACCATTTTTCACAAGTAAAAGTCCTTGATTTAGGATCATTTGTTTAGTGGCTGTTTGAAGTTATACCACTGAAAAAAAGTGACTTATAGTTGGTCCTCTCACTTACGACCATCGCAGCTTACCCACAGCCACATATTCAAACTTTGGACACTTGGCAACTGGTATAGATTTATGACACCTGCAAAGTTCTGCGGTCACATGATTGCCATTGGTCACCTTCCCAGTTGGCTTCCAACAAGCTGGTAGCCTGATTCACCAAACAACCATGTGATTCACTTAATGACCATGGTGATTCGCTTAACAACCCCAGCAAAAGTCTTAAAATTGGTTATTCATTTAACAACCCCCTTGCTTAGCAATTAAAATTCCAGTTCCAATTGTGGTTGAAAGTCAAGGGCTACCGGTAATTGAAGAATCTCAATTATGGTGGATATGCAACATTTTATATGATAGAATATTTTAACAGTATTTTTTTTTCATACTTTTCATACTTTTTATACTCCATTCATATTATATAGAATAAATACATTTTAGCATTGAGCTTGCAATTTGAAGGAGAAATCTCTTAGCTTTTCCTATTGTGATTTTTAATATAATAAAAATCTCCTATTTATACCTCTATATGTTGGGGGGGGATGATATATTTAGCAGGTATATGACTATGGATTTTATTTTTAATTTATGTATTATTTATTTACATTTTACATATTGTAATCACTTCACACTCACACAATTCTTGTGGTTTATAAAGTTAATACCATATTTTCCTCCTTTTTTCTTTGCAGCAAATTTAAGATGCTGCAACATATTTAAGATGCTGAATGTGGTAATTTAACTATGAAGATGTGATAACTTGTAGAAATAATTGAACATGGTGTTTAGTGCTGCTATGCCTGACTATAGTCAAGTAATAATTTTACATCTTTGGTATTCTTGAGCAAAAAATAGGGAATATATTCAAGCAATTTTTTTTCTAATTTCTAATACCCTTTGCAAAGAAAAAGCAAGACCATGGGTAATTTTATTTTTGAAGTTTAGATCTTTTTAAGGTTATTTATGAAGTAAATATGTAGCAACTGGTGCTCAGTGGTTGGTTTTTCGCCTTACCTAGAAATAGTTTTTTCTATTCACCAGTACTCAGACACTCCAATATTCAAAGCAGAATTGTACATTTTACAATATCATGTTTACCATTGAAGTATCATAGTGGGGAAAAAATTAACAAGGGAGTGGGAAAGAATGCTTAATCTCTTCTAGTTTTTATTCTGTTATTACTAATTTGTTTTTTTATTTTACATGTCAATTTGTTTAGTATTACAGATTGTTGTTTTTATATCTATTTTGGGAGTATTGGATACCTTAATAGCAATAAGCAGAAAACTGTTTTTAAGACTCTTAAAAATTGTAAACAATTCAAAGGAAACGGATTATGTGGCATTATTTAAGAGAATGTGTAATTTCTTTAAGGTTATTGAAACCAGTCATAGTGATACAAGCATCTTGTCTGGAGAAGCAAAGAGCAAAGGCAGCATTCACTTCTTACCAAATGAAATAAAAGTAATTTCTGAACCAAACAAAGAAATAGATACCAAAGAAAAAAATTATCTAGCAACAGAAGAGGATGCAGAGGGTGATTCTTTCTTTGATGATCCATTACCAAAACCAGAACAGTCCTATGGCTGGTAAGTTAAATATACCGATCTAATGTATTTATTAGAATATTTTTACTTGAAAAATGCTTAATTTACTTTTACAGCAAATAAAGGATGGGTTTTTAGAAGCTCTTCTTTTCCACAAAGCAAATGATGAGTAGCTTTTTCCACTGCCTATTTTGCACTGCAAAATCTTTTCTTAAAATCTCCAACCTATAGGTTATACTGCTAAAACCTTTCTAGTGTTTTCCTGCCTGAATAAAGTACTGAACACATTTTTTTAAATATATCTTCTATTGGCAGTAGAATTTTTGACTTGGAAATATTTACATTGTATATGGAAATACATTTGACCATCCTGTAATAACCTCTGTACTTGCAAGGCATCTTCAGAATATGTTATACAGGTTATCCTTGATTTAGGATGATTTCTTTAGTGACTGTACGAAGTTATGACGGTACTGAAAAAAGCAACTTATGATCAGTCCTTACTGTTAAGACTGTCAACAGGCTGTTAATGAAGACTATTCTTACATGTTCATAGAATGAATCTGTCTATAAACTATGTTCCCTCAGAATTGACTTCTGTGTCAAGAAATTTTTTAACTAAATCCAGAATTCTAGCTTAGTTATATACAGGTTATATTACAATGTAATCTCTTTTTTCATAAAACTATTGATGTTGGTGATCAATAATTTTGTAACTTAAATGTTTTAAAGAATTTTCCTATAAGTGAAAGCAGCAGAAGTCTGAGATTATGTAAGAAATCAGTACAGAATTTTGCATTCCTCACTTTGTAGCAAAAGTCATTATTCATTTTGCTAGTTGTCATATTTTATTAATAAGTGAATGGTAAAGTAGTTGGAAGATGACTACATTTCCCAACCCTTTTTATTACAGGAAAAATAATTACAACAAAGCAGCAAATGTTGCATCTCTTTCTGATTCATTACCCATAAAGAGTGGTCTGAATTCTTTGAGTGGAGTACCTCCATTAAAGGAGTCTGAAAGTAAGTATTTACATAGATATCTTGTCTGTACTAAACACAATGTAATGGGAATTGCCACTCCCGCATCCTAAATTCCATGGTTAGCTTGTGTTACATGATCAGACGTCTAATCCATTTGTCTTTCCTATTTTATAAGAAAAGTGAGAGAATGGGATTCACATGACTTATGATAGCTAATTCATTACAAAAATACAGATCTGATAGCTGGCAACAAGATGTATTGTTTCACTGCTGAACTGAAGTAGCTTTCCTTCAAAAGCTAGGTTAAGTGTTAAAAATGGGATAGCAAAAATGTACTATTTGTCCTTTAGATATACCCAAAGACACAAGTGTGGATTTTGAATTACGCATTAGGATTCCTCCTTCTTTTGCATTCCCACTGCATATTTCCCTTCCAAAGACAGGAATGGATAGTTTGAACTCATTAGTCCTAAGCAAGCAGGTTTGAGGCCTCGTGCCACCAGTCAAAAGAAACATCCCACTGGGCGAAAGTTGATCCAATATAATTTCCTTTCTGTTTCCCTGGTGCTAATTCTACCATTCCCATTCATGTTCTTTCCATTCACATATAAACTCTTTTTCATGTGTCTTTGTACACATAAAATGTCCCTTTTCTAGGCCAGGTTTTTCAGATTGCATTCTGCAGAAACTTGGGGTTCCATGAGAACTTGATGGGGTTCTATGAGAAACTTAAGAGGAAAAAAGTTCACTCAAATGCAGCTCTGTCATTAGCGCTTTAGATTTATCAGGTTCTGCAGCCTGAAATGTTTGAAAAGTCCTCTTGTGGGTTCTCCTTTTCGACCACTACAGCTCTCTGCACCCAAGCAGTGCAGGTGATAAAGAGCAAGCAAAGATCACTGTGTCCAATTAGGACAATTCCCATTGTTTTAAAAGATTCACAAATCCCTTCTGGAATAGATTTTTACAAATGGAGAGAAAAGGAAAGTAAAAGATAGATTTGTGCACCCATTACTAGTCATAATAGTAATGTATTAACCTAAAATAGGATTTAATATTAATAATGTTTTCAAACTCTTACGTTGATTAACAGGTTTTATGTAAAGTGCAAGCACCATTTTAATCTAATTTTTATTTTACAGATGCAAATTCAATTTTGAAAGATGTAAAGATGGTGAATTCTAAACTCGGATCACTTGAGCTGGGCAAGTAGCTTATCTGCAGAAGCACAGTTAAAATTTGTATATGTAGTTGCAGAATATTTTTTCCCTTACAGGTAGTCCTTGACTTATAACTGTAATGGAGCCTGCTTATTATGGTTGTTAAATAATGATGTTCATAAAAGGGTCATCATGTGACTGACTTGATTTTATTACCTTTTTTGAGGTGGTTATTAAGCAAATTACCATAGCTGTTAAATTAATCTGCAGTTGTTAAGGGAATGCTGCAGTTGTTAAGCAAACCTATTATTTTTTATGGAGCATTTTTGTCAAAAACCGGAAGTAAATTCAAGTTTTTGGCAAAAATGTCATAAATTTGATCATGTGGGATACTGCAAATGGTTGTAAATGCAGGCCAATGCAATCACATGACTGGGGGGGGCAGCCATCAGAACTTTAGAATTGGGTCATAATTACCTTCTGGGAGTCCATTGGAACTTTGAATGGTTGCTAAACTACTGGTTATAAATCAAGGATTACCTGTAAGTGGTATACATTAAGCATGTGTTATTCTCAACTTGATTTTTTTTCCTCAAAAAATACTTGCATTTTATAATAACATATATTAAAATTTTACATTTACATGTTGCCTGACTCAATGACTGTGGGTGGTTTACAATTGTTAAAAACATTTGAAAACAGAACAATACAAACTACAGAAGCACAAAAAAAGAACGAAGATGGTGGGAAAAAAATCCTGCAGAAGAGCAAGGAAAAAGTAGAAAGGGGTGTTCCTCACCCAAAGCCTGGGCAAAGAGCCATGTCTTCAGATTGCACTAGCTATTGATGTTGATGTCAAATATACCTATATAGTGAAAGGTTCAATTTCAAATCTTCTAATTCTTCATTTAATTGTTTACAAACAGGAGAGGAAGATGAATATATTGATGATTTCAACAGGTAAGAAGAAAATATATTAAAATTCCTAGGTTATTAATTTTCAGAAAGACAGCTATAAATGCATAGCATCATTCAAGGATAGGTCTATATTGAAGTCACTCCCTAGACCTAGGAGGACTTTCCCAGCTTGTACTCTATAGTAGAGATATTACGTTTGCAATTTCACGTATTTCTAATTAAGCTTACATTGTTTATATTTTCCTGAGTAGTAATTATCAAAAATGTTATATGAAACAGAACCTCTTACCTATCTGGTCTTTTTAGGCCTGCCCTGATTGAGTACTGCCAAAGGAGAGAGATAACACTTGAGCTAAACTGAATGGGGAAACGGCTAATTAAGAGAAGCAGCTGGAGGAAAAGCTTACTTTTAGAAATCTGAGCTCTTATTTGGCTATGCTATGCACAGGAATACAAAATAGAGACCATCTTTTTCAGGAAAATACAATACTCACCTAAATCTCTTCATTGTTATAATTGTTTTCTGCAGTAGCACTATTCAATTCACTCTAAAAGGACTTTGCACTTTAAAAAGTGCTGCTAGAAAATGTGTATACGCCATATATTTTATACCTAATATTTTAAACATTTTGTAAAATTACACGTTTGGCTGATTTTATCAATTCTTTGATATCTGGCAATTCATATGTCATTAACTGCAAAGTCAATTGACATTGCATCGAATTCAATGCTTAGTTAAGTTTTTAGGAGCAAACTATTTGTAAATCAGTATCAAATTGGATTTGATTCCAAGTTATGAACTTTGTTTAAAGTAGTCTATGTATCATTTTATATGCACAATATTCTATGTAGGAATAAATCATTTATGATATTGAAGCAGGAAAACCCACTTTCCCAAATGCAGGAGACAAGACCACAGAAGTTGGAGAACACAGGTTTATTTGCTAGCAAAGGTTCGGAGCATTCACATGTCAGATTCCGAACCCTGGGCTATACCCAGGGTGTACCTTTTATACATTTTGCAATTCTAACCACGCCAGAGGCATTACGCTTCTGACTCTATTTCCATATATGGCTATTTTCTTACACCTTCAGTTATCTTCCATTAACACATCTGGTGACATTACTTAATATAAGTTCACTACAGAAATGATATAGAACATAGGTCATTAAGCTCATCAGTACATTTAACAAGTTCCTTATTTCTGTTCCTTTTACTTCCCTGAGGTTTGCAACATAACTTCTACTCCCATGTCAACACTTCTGATAGCAACATAATACTGTGAATAATACAATACAAAGATTAATATGATTTATAGTATAAGACCCTCCTGTCTCAATATATTTCATTGCGCAAGTATTAAATAATAATTTCAAAAGGAAATCAGGATTTATGTTATTGTATAATAAATGCTTCTGGCTACTTATATCTCTGGATTACATATTTTTCTTGTAGAGGTTTCAAAATAAAGAATAGATGGGAGTAAATATCCCCCCCCCCATGTTTATTGTAATATTATAAATCATATATTGTACTTTGAAAGCAAATTTCAGTGCAATAATATTTATGTATTATTAAATAGAAACATTTAATTTTCATATTTTTACTTTTTCTTTTGTTAGCACCAGTCATCGGTCAGAGAAAAGTGAAGTCAGCATTGGTGAAGAAATAGATGATATTTCTATGGAATTAGAAGACTTCATTACTAGTGAAAAAGTATGATTTACTTTAATTTAACACTAATTGGGGTTGATGGTATATCTATGTAGTATATAGCAAAATAAACCATTACTGGTAAAGGAATTAATATCATAAATTGAAAGATAGATAGATAGATAGATAGATA
>WNWU01016893.1:0-30758 GCA_012654045.1 Ptyas mucosa | reverse complement strand
TTCATGAGAAGGGAAAGATCAGACTCTAAACAGTCGGACCGTTTTCCTCACAGAAAAGAAGATGGAGTGGCTTTTTTAGATGACTTTATTAGTGATGAGGAAGAGCATTTGAGATATATGCCTTCTGCCTCTCACAAAAAAGAAGATGAGTCGGTGTTCTTGGAGGATATTGATGACCCTAATGAATATCAAGAGCAGCTTAAGAGCACAACTACATTGAGTCCAATGGAAGAGGAAACCAAATCCGAAATGGCGTCTGAAGAAAATGAAACTTCTACATCATTGAAAGACTCTGAACACACTTCCTCACAGAAAATGAAATGATGTGATATTGGCTAAAGATGAAGTTAACAATTTACCATCATAAGAGAGAAAACAACAAGAATTCATTTGTAGTATTAATGGCATTTGATCTAGAACAACTGTATGACTTAGTAGTAGCAATTTCTTTGTGTTATTCTGTATGCTTTTTTAATGCTTGTTTACATAGCTTTTACAAATAATTGTTTCTAAAATAATTGTGTGTTTTTTTTCATTATTTTATAACTTAGATGTACAAACAATTTGAAAAGAACTGCATTCCCAGCAGATATTAAAACCATTTGGTCATTTTGCTGATTTTGGAAAATAAACAAGCCTTTAAATTATTTATGCTTTGTAGCTAAATTGAATTGAGATCACCATGCTATGCAAAATAAAATATGTAGCTCAAACCCTTAATCTTCATTTCTGCATAGTAGGACTCTATTCTAAGTGTAAATTTTGTTCATCATGTGGCACATATTTAGCTAACTGTTCTTAGTGCTGAGAGATTAGATAATCCAATGGTTTATTGTTTTCGTGATCAATATAGGGAAGGAGCAATGTAAAGTGACTAAATAGTAATGCATAGCAGGGTACTGTTTAGAATACTGTATATTTTTCTAATTTGGTCTATAACATTAGATTAACCACCTGAAAATATACACACAGTCAGATTCATGTATATATTTGACAGTGATAATTTTTTTGGCATTTGGCCTTTGCACGCCACCACATTGAATTTGAAATGAACCACTCAAGAAGTGAGCAAAGTGAAGACTTTCCGCTTTAATTCAAGGGGCTTGACAAACATGTGGCATTAATCATTGAGCCATTTTAATACAAGTGTATTCAAAACCTTTGAGAACCAGTTTGGTGTGGTGGCTAAGGCATCAGGCTAGAAACTGGGAGAGTGTGAGTTCCAGTCCCACCTTAAGCACATAGCCAGATCTTGGACTAGTCACTTTCTCTCAGTCCTAGGAATGAGGCAAGGGAAAACCACTTCTGGAAAACCTTGCTAAGAAAACTACAGGAATTATAAGGCTATAAGGCAAGCTCTTTAGTATCGGACATGACTTAAGAGGATGGGGGAAATCAAAATGTTACATAGTCTAATAACATTTACCAATATTTCCCTTTTACCACTAATAAACTAAATGTCTATTCTGAAATGATCTATTCACTTCAATGTGTGATTTGCAAACTCCATCACTGGAGGTTTTCAAGAAGAGACTGGGCAGCCATTTATCTGGAATGGTACAGGATCTGCTGCCATCAGCAGAGGGTTGGACTAGAAGATCTCCAAGGTCCATTCCAATTCTATTCTTGCTCTCTGTTCTCTCTTCTAATGTTAGATGCTTTCATTCTTGATGAGAATTGGCAAATTTTGGGTAGCTATCTGTGAAAAGGTCTATCTTTTCCTGGCTCCCATTAACCACAGAGTTGAGAAAGTTCCAAAGCTAGTTATTATTCTTGCAATTAAAGCTGCTATGGCAAGTGACCGAGCTATGGAAAGCTTTAATAGCAACTACTGATTTCATAGTTTGATAATATTCTGAAATATAGTACTTTTCATAAAGGGTTCTTTAAAATGTTTGAGTGAGGTCTTAAAATATTGAGCACTATGTGTCATAGTTTCTAATGTGAACTAGCCATTTGTTTCCTGTCCATAAAATATGATCACTAACAAGGCTGTGTTAAGAAAGAAAGTGGTTGTGGAAATAAATAAAATATTGCTATTTCTGTCCATATGTGTGTGTACACACACACACACACACACACACACTGGATAGAAATATATATATATATATACATATACATATACATATACATATACATATACATACATACACACACAAATATATCTCCTGGAAGGAACTAGAAGAAATATATGGGTTCTGATATTAACTTTATATACAGATAGAACAGAACAGAACAGAACAGAACAGAACAGAACAGAACAGAACAGAATAGAATAGAATAGAATAGCTTTATTTGGCCAAGTGTGATTGGACACACAAGGAATTTGTCGGTGCATACACTTTCAGTGTACATAAAAGATACGTTTATCAAGAATCATAAGGTACAACACTTAATGATAGTCATAGGGTACAAATAGATCAGATCATGTCATACAAATATCTTCACTTTTAAATGCAATTGTAACAAACATCGCTTTGGGATTCTGTATGTAGAGATGGGGGGGGGGCTTTTGGAAATGCAATCTAGAAGTAAAAGTTACTCTGCTAGATTACATGAACAGGTAAAATGGGAATGAGATGAATATAGAAAAAATGCAGTTTGGAAACAGAATGAACATAGTGAGCATCTGCTTGGAAATATGTCAGATTATTTCAAATACGATCATTAAGTATTTGTCTATGGTAGAAAAATGAAACTAAAGACCTGAATGTTTTGATTATAATAAATGATAGAAATACTAAAGGTGTACCAGTTTGATGTAATGGTTAGGGTGCTGGCTAGCAACCAAGAGACTGTTCTAGTCCTGCTTTAGGCATGGGTGACTTTGTGCCAGTCGCTCTCAGAAAAACTGACCTCACACGGTTGTGGTTATAGAGAAAAAGAGGAGGAGGAGGAAGTATTAGGTATATCCACTGCCTAAATTTCTTATAATAAAGATGGGATACAAATTAATAAATAACAAAAGCTTTTGAATGTGGGATAGACTATTTTTAGCAGAGTCAAGAATGGGTATTGGGAGAAGAGATACAGAAGCAAAAAACAAGGTGAAAGCAGAATGATTGCAGAAAGGGAAAGCAAGAATTTTATTTCCAAAGTATTAAAAAGATAATGTAGGACAGTGGGTCTCAACCTTCCTAATGCCGCGACCCTTTAATATAGTTCCTCATGTTGTGGTGACCCCCAACCATAAAATTATTCCTAAAACCATTGAAAATATGTGTTTTCTGATGGTCTTAGGCGACCCCTGTGAAAGGGTCGTTCGACCCCCAAAGGGGTCCTGACCCACAGGTTAAGAACCACTGATGTAGGAGATAACAAGGCTGAACCCAAGGGAAGGGACAAACGCATCATCAGTCATGAGTTCCTGTGCACCCACAAGAATCTAAGTCCAGAATCAACCTTGAATTCCTTTCTATTCTTTTTTTTTTTTAAATATTTTTTATTTATAACTACAGACTAAACAAAACAGAAAAACATAAAAAACATATAAACATATAAACACCAATTCAAATATACGTCTAGTTTATCGCAACTGTAATATACATTCTTATTCGTCTTTTGACTCCTCTTTATTTGGTCTTTCCTTTCTAACTGTCTTTGTGGTTCTTTATTGACCTATGTTTGTAATTTGTTTATTCTCTTTCTGTATTGGTCATTCCCTTTAGTTCTTAATCCTTTTTCCCTTTTCTATCTTCCAACCAGGTATACCACTTTTCCCATACTAAGTAGTAGTCGTGTTCCTCCCTATTTTGTAGTTCCTTTGTGAGTCTATCTAATTCTGCACATTCCATGGTTTTGCTGATTGTCCTGTCCTCTGTTGGTATATCACTACTCTTCCAATATTGCGCGTATATTATTCGTGCTGCTGTTATCATGTGTATGATTAAATATGTTGTTTCCTTTTCATATTTTCCATTTAGTATGCCAAGTAGAAAGGTTTCTGGTCTTGTTTCTATTTTTTGTTGTGTTATTTCCTCTATTTGAGTTCTAATCCTTTGCCAATATTGTTTTGCCATTGGGCAGGTCCACCACATATGATAATAGGTGCCTTTGTGACGCTTACATTTCCAACATATTGATGGTGTACCGGGAAACATTCTTGCTAGTCTGGCTGGTGGCAGGTGCCACCTATAGAACATTTTATAGAGGTTTTCTTTGTAGGGTACAGACATTGTCAGTTTGTAATTTATTGTCCATAATTTTTCCCACTTATCTAATTCAATATTATAGCCGAAATTTTTTGCCCAGGTTATCATATTTTCTTTTACTGTCTCTTCTTCTAATTTGTATCCTCGTAAATAATTGTAAATTTTTTTAATCAATTTATCCTGTGTCCCTTGCAAAATTTTATCTAATTGAGTCTGACCTTTTTGAAATCCAAATTGGGCCAAATCTTTCTTATATCTTGATTTTATTTGTGCGTATGGCCACCAATCAATGTCTGTACCCATCTCCTTTAATTCTTGCCTCGTTCTTAGTTCCCCCTGATTGTTTAGCAAATCTTTGTAAGTTTTTATTTTGTTGGTGTCCAAGGCGTTTGGATAAATCTGGGCCTCCATTGTTGATAGCCATTCTGGGATTTTGTTATAATGTGTCTTTTTGATACCCTGCCATATCTGGTATAGTGCTTGTCTGATTGTGTGTCTTTGGAAATATTCATGCTTTTTGTCCGTACCCTCCCATAGAAAAGCGTGCCATCCTCTCTGGAGATCGAATCCTTCCAAATTCAGTAGTCGATGGTTTCTAAGTTCCATCCACTCCTTAATCCAGGTTAATGCTGATGCCTTGTAGTATGTTTCCCAGTCAGGTAGTGCCAATCCTCCTCTTTCTCTTGTGTCCTGCATGTACTTTAATTTAATTCTTGCTTTCTTCCCCTGCCATATGTAATCTGCTATTAGTTTGTTAAGGTCTTTAAAGAAGTTTTTCCCTGGTTTTATTGGGATCACTTGAAATAGGAATAATATTCGAGGTAACACATTCATTTTGATTGAAGCAATCCTTCCCAGAAGTGATAATTGTAAATTTTTCCAGACTCCTAAGTCCTTTTTAATTTGTTTTATTAATTTATCATAATTATCTTCTCTAATTGATGTACTTTTGTTGGTCAGCCATATTCCTAGATATTTTACTTTCTTTGCCGTTTGTATGCCTAATTCGTCTTCTAGTTGCTTTTCTTGTTGGTTGGTGAGGTTCTTGGTTAATATCTTTGTTTTTTGTTTATTAATTTTGAGCCCAGCTACTCTCCCATATTTCTCTATTTTATCTAATAGCTTGGTGCCGGTTGTTATTGGCTGTTCTATTATAAATACGATGTCATCGGCGAAAGCCTGGAGTTTATACTCTTCCCGTTTAATTTTTAGGCCTTTTATTTCGTTATCTCTTCTAACTTCCTTTAAAAGAATTTCCAAGGCCAGTATAAATAATAGGGGGGACAAGGGGCACCCCTGTCTCACCCCTTTCAATATTGGGAATTGCTCTGTCAGATCGCCGTTGATTGTTATCCTTGCTGTCTGGAGAGAATAGATTCTCTTTATCATATTTGTGAATTTGTCCCCGAATTTCATGGCTTCCAGTTGTAACGTGAGAAACTTCCAATTGAGGTTATCGAACGCCTTCTGCGCGTCCAGAAATATTAGAGCCGATTGTTTATCTATATTCATTTCATAGTATTCTAGTACATCAACTATTAATCTCATATTATTTTTTAACTGTCTCTTTGGAATGAAGCCATTTTGATCCGGGTGAATATAATCTTTAATTATTTTTTTGATTCTTTCTGTAATAATTGATGTGAATAATTTATAGTCTACGTTCAACAAAGATATCGGTCTATAATTTTGGATATGTGTGTGGTCCGCTTCTTCTTTAGGTATCAATGTGATGATGGCCTCTGTCCAGGAGTTTGGAATTTTGGCTTCCATAATTGCATCGTTGAATACTCTAAGCAGGATTTCGTCTATGGAATGTTGGCAGTTCTTATAGAACTCTGCTGGTATTCCATCCGGTCCCGGGGTTTTGTTTATTTTCTGTTTTTTCCTCGCCTCAATAAGTTCTGTCATTGTAATTGGCCTATCCAACAAGTCTCTATGTACCTCTTTTAGTTCTTTAATTTCCACTTCTTTTAGGTATTGTCTAATATCTTCTTCTGGGAGTTCTTCCTGTTCATACAGTTTTTGAAAAAATGTTCTTGCTATATTCTTTTTGTCCTTATTCCTGTATTGTATCTCACCAGTATTGTCCTGTAATTGATGTATGGTCCTTTTTTCTTTTTCTTTCTTCAATTTGTATGCTAACCACCGCCCTGTCTTGTTGGCGTGTTCGAAGTAGTTTTGTTTCACTAATTTAATTTTCCTCGCTATTTCTATTTGTGTGATCAAATTTATTTTATGTTTGGTCAGGTTTATTTTTTCTCGGATTTTTTTATTCTGGGGTTCATTCTGTAGTTCATATTCATAATCCTTGAGTTCTTTCAAGAGTTGATCTCTTTTCTGTTGCTTTTCTTTATTTTTCTTTGCCACATATGCTATTGTCAGACCTCTTATATACGCTTTCGCCGTGTCCCACAAATTCTGGAGGGAGGTTTGCTCTTTGTTGTTAATCTTGAAGAAAATTTCCATTTCTTTTTCTATCATTTGTATGTAGTCTTTGTCTTTTACATTTTCAGTATTCATCATCCATCTCTTTTTTTTATGATATCCTTTCCAAATTATTTTGATCGGACTATGGTCTGCCCATACGTTTGTCGATATTTCTATTTCTTCAAGATCTTTCCTGAGGTTTGTTGTCATCCAAGCCATATCTATCCTGGACCAGGATAGATGCGGATTGGAATAAAACGTATACTGCTTTTTTTCTTTGTTTATTTCCCTCCACGCATCTTGTAGGCATAGTTCTTGTGCCATTTCCATAAAAGTGTCTGGCAGGGTTTTTTTCCTACTTTTGTTTTTCTTGGTGCTCTTATAATCTTTTTCTGTGTCTAAAATTGCATTAAAGTCACCTATAAGGCAAATATTTTCATAATCTAGATCCTTTACTATATTATGTATGTTTTTATAAAAAGCCTGTTGGTTTTCATTCGGTGCATAGATCGAGATCAATAGTATTATTTTTGACTCTGTTTGTATTTCAATCATTAGAACTCTGCCTTCATCATCTGTATATACCTGTTTTGTTTTTAGATGTTTCTTAGTGTAAACTGCAATGCCTCTTTTTTTTTGATCTGATAGTGAAGTGTAAAGGTTCCCTAATCTTGTATTTTCTAGTAATTTTTGGTGACATTTTTTGATATGGACTTCTTGTAGGTTGATTATGTCCATCTCCAATTTCTGTAATTTAGCAAATGTCTGGGTTCTTTTAGTTGGGGCGTTTAATCCGTTTATGTTGATTGAGATCATTTTTATTTCCTGTTCCATCTTCCGTCTTATCTATTGGTTGTCTTTTGTTTGCTTGTGTTTCTTGTTATTCTTTGTGTTTTTCCCCTTGCTCCTTCTCTCTCCAGTTTTTCTCTTTCCAACTTCTTCTTTTCCTCTTGTTCATCTTCCGTTTCTTCTATGGATTGTTCTTCTTGGCTTTTGTTTTCGGGTTCTTCTCTAAGTTCTTGGTCTTCTTCCATAACAAAATATTGATCAAAAAACTCCTGGGCTCCTTCTAGGTTGTCTATCTTCACTTTCTTGTCTTGCCATGAAATTAAAATGCCATCTGGTATTAGCCAACGGAACATCACTTTGTGTTTGTTTAATTGTGATGTAAGGAAGTTGTAGTTTCTCCTCTGTTCTCTCACACGTCTCGGGATTTGCTTCAGTGTTATTATTTCCTTCCCCTTGTAGTACATCGCCTCCTCTCTCATTTTTCTGTATATCTCCTCTTTTACTGTTTTTTTTGTAAATCGGACATGTACCTCTTTTGGGAGTTTGTTCCTTCGTGCATAATTAGTATGCACCCTGTAAACTTCGTCTATATCCCTTCTTATATCGTTTTTATCTCTCTGTAACGCTTCCGCAAGAATCTCCGTCATAGTCTCTCCCAGATCTTCCTCCTTGGTTTCCGTTATGTTTTGGAACCTTAAATAGAATGATGATTTTTCCATTTCAAGGAATGTAAGTGAGTCTTCCGTCTCCCGGTTACTTGCCCGCTGCTGATGTTCCAGCATTTCCACTTTTTTTATTGTCTGTTCCATTTTAAGTTCTGTCTTTTGAATCCTTTGTTCGTTTTTAGCCATGTTTTGTTGGATCTTTTCTATTTTGTCGTCCATTTTCTGTATATTGTCATTTATCTTTCCCACATCAGATTTCAAATCATCGTAATTTCGTCTTGTCTCTTCATGATTATTGGCAATCGTTTCCTGGGTCTTGATCATCGTTTCCTGTATCATTGCTAGAGCTGACTGAATGTTTTGCATGCTGGAAGTGGGGACTGTCTTTTCTTTTTCTGTCATTAACATCGTATCTATAGATTTCTGTTGGGCAGGGGATGCAACCAGGGAGGCCTGGTTTGGAGTCGTTTTTTTGGTAGTTTTGGTTATGGTAGTTATGCCGGTGCTTGTCATCTTGATGATTTTTTTTGTTAGGTTCTCCCAGAATTTCATACAATTACGTACTTTTTCTGTTTTTCGAGATTGTTATTTATAATATATTAATAGTGTACTGATCTCTAGAGCCTATGATATATAGGTCTTCCAATGACAGTTAACTTATAGTTTTTATATGTATTCTCAGCACTTAACACTCTGGTGAACAATTAGGTATATAGATATATCAAGATAACTTATATATTCTAATGAGGAAAAGGAGGAATAAAATGAAGGAGGTAAGGGGAAAAAACTTAAGGGTTCTAACACTTCATTAAGTCTTAATATAGTTAATACAATAAAATGATTAATCTATGAAAATGAATCTATAAAGTCAAATATCAATACTATAGATATATAGATAAGGATTAACTAATTGTTTTAGTTAACTTGTACAGACGTTACTATTTAATTAAAGTTCTATTATTACTTGATTCCTAAACAATCCTCTATGCAATTAAATAAATATCAATTATTCAATTATTCAAGATTACACAATTACAAAGAAATTAATCACCGTTTGCACTTGTTAGAGAAATTAGTCATGTATAGATATAAAGTTATTTTGTTGGTATATAGTTCTTTTTCACTCTTACGTGTAACAGTTCTTGTGGGAAACTTCTTGTATCATAAAGTCTTTAATGTCTCTGTCTCTCGGACTTCCCACTTATCGAAAGCCTACAGTCCAAATTTAATCACTTTAATAGGATCCGTTCACCTTGGTTGATCAGTTAATTAACGTATTAGTTCCTCCGTTATTATCTTAAATCGCCACTTTTCCGTTTGCCTTCTGAAGCGCCACTTTCGTTCACTCTCACTACTTCAATGGCGCCGCCGCTTTCGCTTTCACCCTCGCTGTTTCTTTATCTTCCTGTCGCTTTCTTTCTGAATACTTTGGTCTAGTCCTCTGTAGTTCCTTATTTGAGTCCAAAAACCTTCCTTCTCTGTTCCGTTTAAATCCAAAATCTGGTCTCACTCGCGAAGTATGGATTCTATTGAGGTTTCTCGTTCCAAGCAGTCTCTCTCTTTTTTGCACAGTCACTGCCTGTCAGTCTTTCGCCCTTGTCGTCTCTCGTCGCCGCTTTCCACCTTCCTTGGGCTCGAATTCTCTGCTTTCCACTTTCTGGCACACTTTGTTGCAGTGCTTTACTCACTCGCTTTCGTCTCGATCGGCTTCACTTTAAACTGGATACAGTTGCGATTCTTTGATTTAATCTTCGCCTCCCTGCTGTGCGGTTTCAACGCCTCAGGCCAGCCAGAGCGGCTGGTTTTTTCCCGTCCGGAATTAGGGGGTTTCTCCTGAACCTTCGAGGTGGTTGCCTTCCCCCCCCGAGGTCCTTGGAGGTTCCCCTTATTCTATTGATCTCTCCGGGATCAATAGCGCCTACAGCGGCTTCCTGGATGGGAATTTTGGACTTTCAAGAGCGGAGCCTCCGTTCTCTAAGTCCTATTGCGCTGGTGTCACCGCCGGAAGTCAATTCCTTTCTATTCTTATCTCCCGTGAATTTCCCTTGGCCCTTTAGTAGCTCAGATTCTTGTAGAGAGCTCAACCTTGCAATAAATCTTTATACTCATTTGAACTGCCTGAATCTCCTGATTTTCCTGTGCTTGACAGATTAGTTCCTAACAAATGCATGGAAAGTTGATGTTTAAAAAAGGATGCTGAAGCTGCCTGGAAGATAATAAAAGGTGAATGAATTGGGCTAAACAGTACCACTGAAGTGCTTGAAGTTCTGCTAATAAGAAAAATGAAGGACATTTGGTGGAATTATGAAATTGAAGAAGTGGATCAGGAGAACAACAAAAGAATATTGCAGACAGAGCCATTTTTGTAACATGCATAGAGAAAGAAAATTAATTGAAAAGATTGTATTAAAAGGAAGCAAGGAACAGTGACAAAAGAGGAAGAGAAAAAACAGCAATTTTGATTGAAATAAATTTATTTTGGAAGGGATAAAAAAGGCTAAATAATGAGGCTGCAGTAGAGTAAATGAAATCAATAAAGGATGAAAAGATTGAGGATGAAGCAGAGAAGATGGAACACTGGATTGAGTAGTTAAGGAAACAAATGATATATCATAGAGTACAATTGAAATATCCAGGGTGGAGGGGAGTGGAGATGAAAAGTCAAACATGCTGTGAAAATGTTGAAAAATTTTAAGGCTGCAGATGTAGACAGTGTAGTTGGGGAAATGTTAATTATGGATATGGTTAGCAACATTTTAAGAGTATTCCTGATGATTGGAAGAATGCTTTTATCCTATTAAATAAGGATTCGAAAAGTACTGGGAATGGCAATTCTGAAAGGGAATAAGAGGTGACAATGAGTAACATTGGGAAGAGCACTTGGCTTTATGTTAGGCAGAGATTATACAGATTAGTTTTTTGTAATCTTTTACTGGTCATTGAAAAAGTTGGTTCATCTTAATTTAGGAAAAACATAAATGTTAATGGTTTGAATTATGGATCATTTTTGACAATTATAAACATGAATTATTGGTTGTGAAATACTGTAAGAGTAAATGATGGAAATAAGGCATGGACAAGAATAAATGGAAGACTATATTATCCCTTGATTTAACGTACTGTATTTATGGATATATGCATCAAGAGTACATTTGATAATGTTATAATTGTGGACATCGATGTGCATCTTCTCTGCCCAGATGGTGCCAGTTTGTTGCCTGAGAGCTGAAACGATTTGCAGTGGATGTTACAGGGTGGATCTGAATATTAGTGTATCAAAACCAATTAATCAGAATAGAACTGGAAAGGGATCTTAGAGGTCATCTAGTCCAACCCTGGCTCAAGCAGGAGACCTTGTACCATTTCAAACAAGTGACTATCCCGTCTCTTCTTAAAAGCCTCCAGTGATGAAACACCCACAACTTCTGATGGCAAGCTGTTCCACCGGTTAATTGTCCTCACTATTAGGAAGTTTTTCCTTAATTCTAGGTTATTTCTCTCCTTGATTAGTTTCCATCCATTGTTTCTTGTCCTGCCCTCTGGTGCTTTGGAAAATAAATTAACCCCTTCCTCTTTGTGGCAGCCTCTCAAATACTGGAATATTGCTGTCATGTCCCCTCCTATTCCTTCTTTTCTCCAGATTAGCCAAACCCAAATCCTGCATATGTTTTTATCTCCAGGGCTTTAATCATCTTAGTTGCTCTTTTTTGCACTTTTTCCAAAGTCTCAACATCTTTTTTGTAATGCGGTGACCAAGGTAGTTTTAGTTCACAGGATTAGAGGCAGGAGACAGAGAAAGAAATAAAGAAATCTCTATAATTCAACCGTCTGTCATCTCTCTCGGTCATCCAGGTCATGGTTGTCCCAAAGGTGCTTTTTCAAGAGGCAACTGGACTTTCTGGTTTTCCTTTGAAGACGTTTCGCTTCAGCTCTGAAGACGCTTCTTGGATGAGAAGTGAAACGTCTTCAAAGGAAAG
The DNA here is from genome assembly GCA_012654045.1 of Ptyas mucosa. Lineage (NCBI taxonomy): Eukaryota > Metazoa > Chordata > Lepidosauria > Squamata > Colubridae > Ptyas > Ptyas mucosa. The sequence continues at coordinate 18,746 of WNWU01016893.1, read as the reverse complement.
CCAGAAAGTCCAGTTGCCTCTAGAATTCAACAGTCTTTCTCTCTATATATAAACCTTTCAACGCCAACAGGTCGAAATTCCTCACCAGCAAACAGGTCACCCTTCCAATTCAAGGGGAAAGCGTGCTGATCCCCCAACGTTTCGGCTGAACCCAAAGCCACGTGGGACCAGGGTCACGCTAGATCTGTTACAGTTGGCGAGGATCGGGGCTTGAAGGTGTGCCTGCCCGCTGATCTGGTAGCCCGCTCTTGCACGCCGCCGTTTCAGCCTTTTCTGTTGACGGTTGCTGTAGCTACAGAAGAGCCTCTCGGCGTCTTAAACTTCCGTCTTTTTAACCATTTCGCTCAAGCGCAGGGTAATTTGCTTCCCTCACTTACAAATCCTAAAGAAGCCCCGGAGAAGGACGGTCAAAGGCGCGTGGCACGGGTGTGTATGATATTTGCGAGGTTTTCTTCTTCTTCTCCTCCTCCGCCACATTAAAAAAAAGAGGTCGTTAATACATCTCCTTTATTACTCTGAGTGGAACCAAAGGATGAGCGCAGAAGAATTGACTGCGAACAGGATGAGCGCAGTGGCTGCAAATTAACACGGCCACCTAGCGTTTCTGATCGTTCCTGGTTGATTGGGTGTCTCCGTATTCCAGAGGGTCACTCTTGTTCAAACTAAATTCTAAAACAAAACAATTATATTGCGGCTTTCTGGGTTGACGGCTCACGCTTTCAGAGACGACCTACGGAAATTTGGCTTTTCAATTTTGGAAACCACGCGTCTCTTTCAGCTGAACTGAATTGAATTGGAGTTTTGAACTCCTTAAATTGCAGTGCACGCGTAGACCAGGACTGCAAATAAAGCCGTCTTTGATTGGCAACTAAGGAAGAACGTGTGCGGTAACTGCAGTGATTTTTAATCTAGGAACACAGTGCCCTCTAACAGCGTGTAAACCCATAGTTGCCTGCTTTGTACAAACGCATATCTGGATAGCAGCCAGAAAGAATGACCCCGGTGTCTGCATATTTCAGAGAAGTCTTCTATGGCTCTGGGATGCTTATGAATAAAACAGAAGGGAAAAAGTTATTTTGATCCTCACACAAACAGTTTATTTCTTGAAAGTAATAACATAGCTCCTTTGGGGTGGTTTTCTTTTACATCAGTTGATTTCATGCTGTCAAGGTTTGTCTTTAGGTTTTTGGTGTTTTTTTGCCTTATTGATTTGTATCATAATTTCTTCATTTGATTATCAAGGGCCACTCAGAATTGTTGAGAGCCTGGCAGTTTACAAGATTAATAATGTATTATTATGGCTGGTTGCACAACCAGCCAGACGTTTAGACTGGATTTGGCATTTTTATCCACTTATCAAGTCCTTCCCAAGGACCTGGAATAGGCCGAAGTTGTTGTTTGATGGTGTTAAAGGTATTGCTGTAGGGTATAAGCTGTTCCAAATAAAGCTGCCTTTTGAATTGATGGATAGATGGTGAATTTGTCAATGCCAATGGTAGTCAAGTGGTACTCCAATTGTTTTGGGATTACACCAAGGGGCCTGTTATCATTGGTACTATATTTGCCTTTTTGTTTTAACAACAGTTTTTCTACTTCTTTTTGCAGGTCTTTCTGTTTTATAATTTTCTCCAGTTCTTTCTATTCTATTCTGCTATCCTCAAGTATTGCCTGCATCCCTATCCAGACTTTTTTTGTTTTTCTTCTCAAGAATGTATCTTTTCTTTTTATGTACACTGAGAGCATACGCACCAAAAACAAATTCCTTGTGTGTCCAATCACACTTGGCCAATAAAGAATTCTGTTCTGTTCTGTTGTTAAGTCTGGGATGTTATGTGGCAGGTATTTCTCTACTGGGATTCTAGAATCCCTGAACACTTTAAGCTTCTTCATTTTCTATTTGTTTATTTTGTGGCCCTACCAGTTCTGGCTTGCAGGTAAAATGTTATTTCTTGCAGATATTCCAATGCACCATTGTTGCCACTTTGTCATGCCTTTCAATCATTTGATTTTTCTATTCTGACTTACATTAGTTTGAATAAGTTGCTTTGGAGCAGCTAAAATCAAGCCTTCAGTTTCTTTTATTCCAGAAGGTCCTAGAACATTTATGTTCTAGAACAGTGATGGTTAACCTTTTTGCCATCGCGTGCCAAAAGTGGGGGGAGCACGTGAGGGTAGCACGCATGCATGCCCACACCCTTAATTCAATGCGCCTCACCCCCCCCCATGCTCCCCCTGCTTTTGGCACATGATGGCATGGTGGGCCCGGTAGGCCCATTTTTTTGCCCTCCCCAGGCTCCAGAGGCTTTCTTGGAGCCTGGGGAGGGCGAAAATGGCCTTCCCCACCCCCCAGAGGATCTCTGGAGGCCAGAAACAGCCCATTTCCTGACTTCCGGTAGGACCAGAAAGCTTGTTTTTTTGCCCTCCCCAGGCTCCAGAGCCTTTCTAGGAGCCTGGGGAGGGCGAAAACAGCCTTCCCCACCCACCCCCAGAGGCCGGAAACAGCCCATTTCCCAACTTCCGGTGGGCCCAGAAGGCCCGAAAATCAGCTGGCCAGCACGCACATGTGCACTGGAGCTGCCTAGGACAACCCTTGCATGCCCACAGATATGGCTCCATGTGCCACCTGTGGCATGCGTGCCATAGGTTCGCCATCACGGTTCTAGAACATATAAGTATGTTTTGTTCCAGCTGTAAAGCCTTTGCCCAATTTTATCTTTATCCATTTTTCCCTTGATGGTTTGTAGAAATTGGTCATGTAATGCAGTAGTTCATCACTTTTTCTTCACCAAGGACCCTTTAAATAACTTTTGTGGCCACAGATCATGGTCATGGACCACCAAGAATTAACTCAAGATTTAAAGTGCTAGCCTGCATCAAATATTCACAGATCCTTGTGACATCATGCACACACACACACACACACACGGGGTCCATGGGCCACAGTTTGAGAACCATTGATGTAATATTTTTCCTTGCCAGCATTTTGTTCGTTTTATTTTGATACCCATGGTTTGTTTTCTGCACATTTCATAAGTTATTAGCTTGCTACTGAAGGTTTGGCCATTTGGCATTTCAATTTCATTACTGTATGCCTTTTTATAATCAATCCAGACCATACGTAAATCAAGTTTTTGTCTTTTGCAATTCTCCAAAATCATTTTATTCATTAGAAGCTGATATTTTGTATCTCTGCTTTTCCTTTAAGTTCCTTTCTACTAAGAAGGATGTTATTTTCTTCTAAATAATTTTGAATGTTGTCTGCCATTATGCCTGTGAGTAAATTAAGGACTGTATGAAAGCACGTTACAGGTCCAAAGATTACAGCTGTTGCCCCTTTTGCTGGATGTTTTTGAGTCCCTGTATTTTGCTGTTGATTTTCCTTTATTCATTACTTCATTAAGCTGTTTATCTATAATTGATGTAAACTAATCAGATATTTGAGCCAAAAGTCATGCGACTGATCATTTTTAGAAGATTCCAGTTTTAATCGGTTCCTCTCAGTCTTAAACTATTTATGCTGTTTTATTAGTTCTTCCATTGGATTTTTTTATAAATTCATTTTTAAATTCTTTTATCCATCAAACATTTTTATTATCGTCTTTTTCAGTTTCCCATACATCTTTTCAAACTATGATTGTTTCCTTTTTGTTTAATTTTCCACTTGTTAGAACCATCTCTGGCTTGATTAAATAGTTGGCTTTTTAACTGTCCGGTAGAGGTAATAAACTTGCATATCTGAATTACATGTGTTTCATCTTTTTAGAAAAATCTGTTACCACTTAGCTGAGACAGGAAATTGATTCTCATAGGAGCTATAGCAAGGATGATTACACAAATGTACTGCATATCAGAAATATCTATACACATGTGGAATATTTAATCTTTCCTGTTGAATTGCTCCTGATATGACTGTTGAATGTTTTTTCCAGTTCTTATGGAAGAAAGAATTTTCTTCATCAGTGCAGTCGACTTTTCCTTGTTAAACTCAAAAAAGACGACTTCAGAATAATCCTCTTGGTCTTGGTGAGATGGGTGGCATAAAAATCTCACGTCTGCTGATTATCTATCCTTAATAAATATTTTGAGAAATGGGAAAGGCAAACCTATAGCTTGGAGAATAAAAAAATGTCCATTTCCCTGGATTTCAAAAGAGTCCTCGGGGAAAGTATTACCTCCTGGAACAAGTGATCAGAAGGAGAGACTATCATAAGGAAATAGCACTGGTGGCCTTTTCATTGAGCAGTTTATACTCCTCAATAATTCTGACAAATAATTGTATGCTGGGATGAGAAGTTGCTATAACTGAGGATCGTGGTCATACTTTCTGGATATCAAGCCTTTCAGAAACTCGATCAGCTGCATTTCTCCTCAGCATTTCATGCCACCAGCTGCAGCTGGACTTCTTCCTGCTGTGAAACTTTGGGAAAATCCAATTCTGCTGCTGCAGTTTCCCTCTTGAGAATTCAAGAAGCCATATCTCTCAAGGAATATAGGTAAGATTCTTCTCTGTCTAAAGTAAGTTACACTTATATTATCACTCAATTACTCAAATAAATTGGGTAAGGTATAACAGAGTATAAACCTAAACGAGAAGGTATTTCTGTATTTTTTAAATTATGTATTTGCCTTTGGGTTTTGGGTCTATGTGTAAAGTTACACTTTCTTGAAAATTGTTATTAATTACAGACACTCAAACAAAAATGTTGAGTGGGTATGTGTACAACATTTCTCTGTAGTTTTCTTTAAAAAAACAAGTATATATTTTCACCCTGGAGGAGAAGGGGTGTCAAAAAAGTTAAGCAATGTTTTTATGCCCAATCACTGAGCTTGGTTTCTTAGGTTTTCAGGACAGCTGTGGAGGGAAGTCTCAGGGCTCCAGGAAAAAAAAAAAGCAGATGTTCTAAGGATGTGTGGACAGTTCCTGCTAGAAAATTGCACCCTTGTGAAGCAGCATTTTGATTTTGAATCCAAAGGCCTACACACAGTGGTGGGATTCAAGTAATTTAACAACCGGTTCTCTGCCCTAATGATTTCTTCCAACAACCAGTTTGCCAAACTGCTCAGAAAGTTAACAACTGGTTCTCCCGAAGTGGTGCGAACTGGCTGAATCCCACCACTGCCTACACATCAGATGCAGGGGTGGTATTCATTTACTTTCCCTACCGGTTGGCAAATGTGAGCGCGCACACGCATGCACCCGGTCTCAAAAATGTGCCTAAATAGGATGGCATAGAGTGGTGCAGGTGGGCAGGCCCACCTGTGATTTCTGCTACCGGTTTGAGCAAACCGGTCTGAATCGGCTGAATACCACCTCTGATCAGATGCCCTTTTCCCTTATGCTATTAGTTGAGAACAACAGCAGTCTACTAAAGGGGAGATCTCTGGTCCTGACACTACAATCTTGAAGCCTTCCATTTTCAAAATTTATTTTTACTGATATTAAAAAAAAACAGAAAAAGAAAAGAGACAAAGCACAAAGATAATTATAATGCAAATGCATACAAAACCTATACATAAAAAAATCCTTCAAAAAGAAAAAAAATACAACAACAACAAAATAAAGTATGCATCATTTTGGCAATTAACAGTTGCAATTCCATATGTACATTTATGTAATGTAAATATTATTCAAGTACAGGCTCCCAAAACTGATAAAGACATGCAGAGTCTTTCGCTTTTTTAGAAGAATGTAAGTGAATCCCCAGAAACAGAATGAACAGAATGATACAAGGATTGAGTGTATCTGAGAATGTTTCTAGCACACTCAGCTACCAGGATGCCCTCTGTGGCTTGTAGCCAAACTTGATAAAAAGTTGTTTTCTGTGAGAAGAAATTTTAATTGATCTTTTTACCATGGTGGAATTCACTGAATTGCAAAATATTCAAATACAAAGAACTTTGTTAGTCAGAATAACAGAGCTGGAAGGGATCTTGGGGGTCTTCTAGTCTAAACCCCTACAACCAGTTTAACAACCGCTGCGGTGAATGCGCGTCTTGCACGCACGCCTAACATGCTTGCGCACAACGTTCAAAATACAGCAATTTGAAGCTCAGCTGCTTATCTTCTAAGGCAGCCCTGGTAGAACAGTGGAAGAGCGGAAATCAGCTGTGTCACACAAATCAGCTGAGCCATAAAGAAGGAAATATAGGACAGGATAGGGCGGGGGCTGGTGGGTGGGGCCAGCTGATCGTCAGAACTATTGGTTCACCCGAACCAGTCCAAACTGGCAACAGCCCACCACTGCCCTATACCATCCCAGACAATGTCAACTAGGTTTGTTATCATACTCTCCCACAGGATACCGTTCACTTCTGTAGGATAGGATTTTCACATTAACTAAGCTCCTAACTGATGGCAGTTAAATGATATTATGGCTTATTTTTGCTTAGCGCAATATGAGAACCAAGCTATATAGGTTAGCATGATTGGTGAATCTGGCTGTTATGACTCCATTAATAAATCATTATTAAAAGTTGTGATTTAATAGCATGTTATTAACCTGACATTGTCTGCTAGCTATGTATTTTGTGTGGCAATTCTTCAAGAAATGAATTCAAGGCCCCACATTTTCAATTTGTTCTCACTGAACAAGGTTATTGGACTGATCACCTGCTTGCCATCTACCACACACTTGTTTTATTTGTTCTTGCAGTCTCTTCAACCTCCTATATGCCTTCCATCCTTCTTGCTACAATTCTATCCCTTTCAGGAGCTTCCACTGATTTGTTGACTGCTCAACCTCCTTGTTGTGGTCCAGTGGCGGCTTGCAGAGTTGGCAGCAGAGTCAGACAGTGAGGAGGTTGGGGAGCAACATGGGCCAGTCCTGAAGTCTGGGGAAGGCTCAGACAAGGGCTCTGTGTCGGAGGCAGAGAAGGGGCCAGGGCAGGGGTGAAATGCTCTTGGTTCAGACCAGATCACCCGATCTGGTAGCAATGAAGGCGGTTGGTTCGGAGAACCGGTAGCAAAAATCCCTGCCCCCCCCCCACATTGCCCAGCTGAGCCGCGCAATCATCAGAGGCTTTTTTTTATTTTTAAAAGCATTTTTTCTATAATCTCTTTGGCTGAAAAAATGCTTTTAAAAGTAAAAAAAAAAAGCCTCTGATGATCGTGTGGCTCAGCTGGGATCATCAGAGGCTTTTAAAAGCATTTTTTCTACAACCTCTTCAGTCGAAGAGGTTATAGAAAAAATGTTTTTAAAAGGAAAAAAAAGCCTCTGCCGATCAGGCAAGTCAGCTGGGATCATTAGAGGCTTTAAAAGCATTTTTTTTACAAATGCTGCAGAGGTTGTAGAAACAATGGTTTTAAAAGTAAAAAAAAATGTTGACCATGCCCACTCAGTCATATTACCCCCCCCCCAAGCCACGCCTACAGAACCGTTAGTAGCAAATTTTACATTTCATCACTGGGCCAGGGCCATCAGGGAGTTATGTGCTGCCTCTGGAGCCTCCAGAGTCGGACATCAGAGTCGGCAGAGGAACAGGGCCTGTTTCCAGTGTGTGCATGCACAGAGCTGCCAGAAGGCAAGAACAGTTAAGACAAAAGGGACGACTCAGGAGTAGGGCTTGGAGATTATTGGTCCCTCCCATAAGACATAAAGGAGGAGCAAAGGCACGTGAGCCTTTGCAGGAAGCAACTTTGTTCATTCTGGTTGATTTAAATTCTTAAGTTCCATTGTGACTCTGTGCTCTGTGTGGCCTTTCAAAGCTAATTGCCAATTAGCAATAGCAGTGTGTCATGGGAGATAAATGTGGGTTAGCCTTATCCCAAAGGACTGTGGCTTTGTCGGATTCTTTACAAACTATTTATGACTCATTATGGGCTGTGAATGAACATAATTCACAGCCGTTGAAATAAAAACAGGGTTACTATCTCAGGAAGCCTAGGTCAGACCACTCCTTTGGAAGAGGAGCAAATTGCAAATATTGCAAATTCAGTGCAATAACTATTCATAAACCAGTTCCTTAATAAAACCTGGCTTATAGAAGTATGACCTATCTATAACAAATGGGGAAAACACTTTTTTCCCCTTCTCATTAAACTTAAACCTTCATTTCCCAACATGAACTCATCAGCTCATACTCTATTCTTTCAGAGCTATTACAATATAGCCTTCCTTGTTTTCTTAATTTCATAAATATACAATATAAAAGTTTATTTCATTCATCAATTCATGCTCATTACTTCTTATTCCTCTTACGTTCCAAGGTACAGTGTTCCATGTGCCATGATCAGATTCATTGACTTCTGTTGTTTATTATGGCTTTGGTCAATTGTAGCTTTGACATATTTTTAGTAATAAAAATGTTTATTTTTAGTAATAAAGATGTACATTAAGTTATAGCCTTAATTATACCCATATTGGCTGTTCTACTCCCTGCTAACAGTAAGGATAATATCTGTTAGTTTGGTACAATTTGGCCACGATGCCACTTCTGCCTCAATGGTGGGTTTGCTACCGGTTCTGGGGTTGTGGCTTGGTGGGCGTGGCATGACTTGGTGGATGTGGCTTGGTGGGCATGGCAGGGGAAGAATACTGTAAAATCGCCATTTCCTCCCTACACCAGGTGAAGGATACTGCAAAATCCCCATTTCCTCCCAGTCAGCTGGGACTCGAGAGGCAAAGAATAGATGGGGGCGGGGCCAGTCAGAGGTGGTATTTAATTTCCGCTACCAGTTCTCCATAACTGGCCAGAACCTGCTGAAACCCACCTCTGTTCTGCCTCCATTTCTTATCTCTTCTTTGGTACCTTGTTGAACAATGATGGCATATTTTGGGTTGTTTCTCATAAAATAAAAAATAAATGTATTCCTTTAATTAACATTTAAAGTGATTTCTGAGCTTTTCATTCCAGTTCAGTATTAGGCATAACCAGGCTATTGTGGATTGTTCGACTAACAGGGATAAAAAAAATCCTGACATCTTTTTATATGTAAACCAAATCTGCCCATTTCTTGGTGTTGATGCTCTATTATTTGAGACATACAGTAGGTAAGGAAATTGCCCACATGAGGTAGCCGGTTGAAAGATAACAGTAATAAGGAATTCTTTATGCTGGTGCTATTTGGTCATGTGGGCAATTTTGGGAAAATTGGGGGAATACATCTATGTAGTAAGTGTGTTGGATGACATCCTATCAAGCATCAAGGTATGCTATACCTTGAATAGGGTCTGTATATAGTGCTAAATAAAATCCCAGGATCTGAGCCAATCATGTGATTAAACCCAGTTTTCCCCATGTATAACTTCTGTAAATTGGAAAGGTCCCAAAAGCATTCAGAATATTACCACAGCTATTTCTGATTATTTTATTTTTAGTGTGAATATTTTATATACACATAGAAACAAACATGGACTCAATTCCCCAGAGTTATGAGACCAACACAGAAAATGCTTCTAGACATACGCTTGAAGAACAGAAAAATGGTCCAATCAAAGGTAAGCACGGGCATATTTTATGTAATGTGTGTTTGTGGGTGTGCCTTTCTTGGGAATTGCTGTTTCTGTTGTTCACTTTTTATAGAGAATCCAATAAGGCTACTTCCAAATTACTGATTTCCAGCATTTTCTGTTCTGTGGTTACTTTCAACCTGATCTCCAATTACTTTTCCTTTTATTAATAAGAGTTTAAGTCAAGGGTGAAATTCAGCAGGTTCTGACAGGTTCTGGAGAACCAGTAGCGGAAATTTTGAGTAGTTCGGAGAACCGGCAAATACCATCTCTGGCTGGCCCCAGAGCAGGATGGGAATGGAGATTTTACAATATCCTTCCCCCAGGAGTGGGAAGGGAATGGAGATTTTGCAGTATCCGTCCCCTGCCACACCCACCAAGCCACGCCCACAGACCCGGTAGTAAAAAAAAATGAATTTCACCACTGGTTTAAGTGGTACTGCAGCACCCTGCTGACCAAAATGGGGCATGTGAGGACCCCGCACAGGACACCCTGTGCCCTTTTTTTGGTCTGGACGGCCTCCTGCAGCACTCTGCTGGCCAAACATGGGCCAGATTTAAATACCCCGTGTGCCATTTTGGCTGCTAGAGGCACAGCGGTCTGATCCTTTGCTATTTCCTTTGCTATTTCTAGGCCAGCCCTGTGGGCCAAATTTAAGCACCCCACAAGCTGGATTCAGCCCACGGATCTTGAGTTTGACACCCCTGGTCTAAGGCATTTAACTGGAGCAGAGAAAACATAGAAGCTATGTGAAACAATTGCCCTTTGGGGCATTCACATGTCAGAGAGGGAGTCTCATTCTGTGTCTTTTATGGATGCTAACTTTGTCATTCATCTCTAACTGCTCCAGTGGTGGGTTTCAATTTTTTTTACTACCGGTGGGTGTGGCTTGGTGGGCATGGCATGGCTTGGTGGGCGTGGCTTGGTGGGCCTGGCAGGGGAAGGATTCTGTAAAATCTCCATTTCCTCCCGATCAGCTGGAACTTGGGAGGAAGAATAGATGGGGGCAGGGCCAGTCAGAATTTTTACTACCGGTTCTCTGAACTATTCAAAATTTCAGCTACTGGTTCTTCAGAACCTGCTGAAACCCACCTCTGAACGGCTCCCACCAGAATAAATGCTGATACTAGAACTTCCTGCTTAATTGAATCTTTGCAATTTTAACTAAAGGAAAGGAACTTGAAATATACAATGCGGAAAATGAATTTTAAAACGTTTTTATTTAGCCTCCCCCCCACCTTTTAAAGTCATGCAACTTATAACGATTCTCTTTCCATCACCACTTCTTTATAAAAAACAACTTACATCTTGCTCCTTTTGCTTCTTTCTTGAAGAATTTTGGCCTGAATGCTTGCCAAGTATTACAGAAGAAAGGGAAGAACAGTCAAGGGAGGAGAACATTCCTTTGTCTCCCTCAGGATTAGGGACAAATGTGAAGACTCAAATTGTAGGTGACAGGTGAGAGAGGTTATGCACAAATCTTTTTTTTTATCCACAGGTATAAAATGGAGCTATGTTTTAAACCGTGTTATGCATGCTCTTGTCAAAGAAAAAGATGAAGGAGTTGTCTTTTAAGAGTTAGAAGGCATTTCTATTATCTTTATAACTGTTGTAAGTAGAGTTGGCAGAATTGCATCTAAAGTATGCAAATAATGAATGTTATGTTAAAAGTTTTAAAATGTATAACCCCATAGGTTCAGGGGTGAAATGCTCCCGGTTTGGACCGGCTCAAGCGAGTAGGTAGTGATGGTTGTGGGCAGTTTGGAGAACCAGTAGCAAAAGTCCCTGTCCCCGCCCCCCCCCCCATACCCAGCTGAGCCACGCGATCATCAGAGCCTTTTTCCCCCCTTTTAAATGGCTCTGACGATCCAAGCTCTGATGATCCCAGCTGAGTTGCCTGCCGATCAGGCAACTCAGCTGGGATTGTTAGAGCCTTTTGAAAGCATTTTTTAACATGGTTTTACATGTAAAAAATGGTTTTGAAAGTAAAAAAAAAATTGGCCAAGCCCACCCAGTCATATTATCTCCCCCCCCACCAAGCCACGCCCACAAAACCGGTAATAACAAATTTTAAATTTCACCCCTGCATAGGTTATTCAAATGCAGACCTAATATGGCATTTTTGCCCTGTTACTGCCTGACAACTGGTTGTATGCGACCGAGGGTCACTTTATAGAGATGGGTGGCCATATAAAATATACTAAATAAACAAATTAATTAACCGGGAGGAACAAAATAAGCTTGTTTTCTGAAACTTTCTATAAAGTATGCGTGGGGAATGTCTTGTCTATAGGCATAATTTGGTCTACTAGGTGAGCTCTTCTCTTCCCTGAGAACTTTTCTGGAGAGGGTCAGGGGAGAAGATGGCTGAGAAGAGCATAACATGCCTGCAGTTAATTGGGAATCAACAAATTGCCCATTCATTTTATTTAAATATGCTTTGTTATTCTTGTCTTAGATCCATCAGACCTGGAGTTGGAAAAAGACAGAAAAACATGGAAAAATCCTTTGAAGATCTGAAAGAAGATTCTTCAAGAATTGAGATGCAATACCAGGTACCATGAGCTAAGTGAAAAACAACGCCATTGAGAATTTAATAGGGGGAAAATGAATAATGTTTTCTTAATTGTTATAGAAAAATACTGTTTGCTTTACCAAAACATCTTATATCTCGCTGCTGAACAAATAATAATTTTCCTCCTCATTGACCATCTGTGCTACTATAAAACATTTTATTTATTTATGCTATTTATATGCCACCTATCTCACTATCCAAAGTGACCTGCATTTCCTATTATACAAGCGGGATTTAATGGATCCCTCAAATTAAGGTCTTTGGGTGACAAGGAAGAAAGTGGAAATGATCTCTCTATAGAATGTCAAGCATATTGATCAAGACAGGTATAAAAAAGACACAGTGGACTTTCAGCTGAAAATCACTAGCTATAGAAGCAGAGGTAGAAGAAATGCAGAATTATTTTGCTGGATATTAAACAGCAAACATGGAAATGGATGAAAAGAACAAAACAAGGAGCTGTTGGCTGAATGAATGGGATTAAAAGTAAAAGCACTGAATTCCAGAAGGATTATTTGATAAATATGTATGGGAGTAGCAGTGTTATGAATATACAATGGAAACAAATGCTAGTGTCAAAGAAAAAAAGATGGAAAAAGGAGGTAGTAAATGCTGTGAGAATGATGAAAAATTGTGAGATTTTGGATACAGATGGTATAATGTTTAAATACACATGTGGTTTAATTAAGGACTGTTTGTGTGAAGTTTATAGACAAATATACAGCAGTAAAGGTAATAAGAATGAATGCAAAAAGTACAGAGGGATAAGACTAATAAGGATGCCTGGGAAAGGCAAACCTTAAAGGTTTTAAGTGGAGGCAATTAGCAAAATCTGGGAAATGCAGTGAGACTTTATTCCATGTGGGCAATGTGCCAGCCAGATGCTTATTCTTCAGAATGTCACTGAGAAATTTATGAATATGAGAAAAATAGAGAAGAGTGTATAGGCTTGAAGTTGCAGGCAAAATGTTAGATTGCAAGAGGCAACAAGAAGTGTGGATCTGAAAATATCTACGAATAAGATTTGACCCTTTGCAGAATGTCTTACTAACAATAGAAAAATCAGTGGGAACATTTTAAGACACATAAATGCTGGTAGCAAGGTGGTACATGGTTTACTGTAAGGAATGATTCTTGAGAGAGCTGAAAATAGTAGCCTAGAAGAGACTGCTTTTGCTCACTTTGGTATATGGAAATTAATATTGAGTATGATAGAAGAAATATTTTAAAATCAGGCTGATGTGTTCTAAATCAGGGGGCAACTTTAAGACTTATAGACTTCAACTCCCAGAATTCCTCAGCCAGCAAAGCTGGCTGAGGAATTCTGGGAGTTGAAGTCCACAAGTCTTAAAGTTGCCAAGGTTGGAAACCCCTGTTCTAAATGGGTACTTAGCACTAGAAATAGCACTTAGACTTATATACCGCTTCATAGTGCTTTTATAGCCCTCTCTAAGTGGTTTACAGAATCAGCATATTGCCCCCAACAATCTGGGTCCTCATTTTACCGACCTCAGAAGGATAGAAGGCTGAGGCTTGAGCCGGTGAGATTTGAACTGCCGAACTGCTGAACTGCAGCTAGCAGTCAGCTGAAGTAGCCTGCAGTGACTGCAGTGACAAGTAGCCTACTTGAAATATATATAATAAAACAAGGATGAATGGCTGCTAACACAATATGGATTGAGTACAAGTACATGATTAGTATGAAAGAAGTATATGCTCAGTTAATTAATATCTTTAATTTCTTTGATTTAATGTTTGTTATGTTTGTTATTCCATTTTCTGTCGTTTGCATTATGCTGGTTACTCAGAAAGAGACTGCATGATGTGTACATGTTTGTCATTTGCTTTCAGAGAAGAAAATAAGAAAGGGAAAAATATTTGGGAATTGAGTAGCAACCTATATCTAGATGTAAAGTTTTGGATGCAAAATATAAATAAATAAATGAAAAGGAGATGAGCTGTTTATTCTGGAATCAGATTTTCTCTCTTTAAAAGTGCATGCTTTAATAATGATTAGTACAAGCTAAAACATTGGCTTATCTATCATTACATTATTTATATTGCCATATTAATTGCAGGATTCCAGTGAGGCAGAGATGACGGATCCAAACTCATTTCTGGAATATCCAGATGGCATTGTGAAATGTGAAAAAAATAGAGAAAGTCTTGCCAGGAGCCCTACCAAACTGCTCGGAAGAATCAGCTTTGATCAGCATAATCTCTTATCTCCTGATCAGTGGAAAACAGGAAGACAACTGGGAAAATGCTTGCAATTAGAAAGGAAGGTTATGTTCCCGGATGATAAAAGTACAAATTGCTTTATTTCTAATGGTGTTGTAAAATGTCAGCACAATAAATATGAACCAAGGTCAGAAAGCAGAAAAGAAAGTAACTCTGATTATGATGCTGAAGAGATGGTAAGTGAAAAAGAATCTGAACTACCATTTAATTGGTCCAAATGTTCACAGCAGTGGGATGAACAACTAAGTGAAGTTAAGGCACAAGTGGATGAAAAAAACAACTCTTCTTCTTCTTCTGGTTCCAAAGAACATTCTGGCATATTTTTCAGTGGATCCACCATTTCTAAGATTCCAATATGGCTTTTGGAAGATTTAGATGGTGATGTATCACAGGTAACAGGAAAGTCAAGGAATTCTTCACTAGATGTTTCTGACTTTCAGAACATAGAATGGAAACAGTCTAATCCAGAGGACCATAGTTCCAAATCCAAGATTATTCAATGTACACAAAGGTTTGGGCAGTGCAAAAATAAATGTAATGTTGAAGCAGATGAATGTTCAGATACCAAATTAGGAAGGAACCCTGGGTTTAAAAAAATCAATGATCAAATCATAAATGTTACAATTAAACCAGAGAAAAATCAAGAGACAACACCTGCTAAATCACAAATGAAGCGCCACAACAATGCAAACACTGGAAAGAGATGGAACGGAAAATCCTCTTCGAGTGATTCATTCTGTATACCTACTGACAACGATTCGCCTTGTCCTCACTATCTCCCAAGGTGTGGGCTCCATAGAGCATCCAGCAGAGGCAAGGATGGGGGACTCTCTGATGCCGATTATGCCACAGATGAGCCCAGTGAAGCTGAGGATTATATCTTAAAAAGCTGTGGAAAAACGTTTCCCAAGAAACTCAGTGCTCAGGAACTCATGAGACAAAATAAAACCCCACAGACCACAAGCAGCAGCAGTAGCAGTGAATCTGGTCTCAGAGATGGCTGCTTGAAATATGAAAAGCCTTTCTCTTCCCATATGGCATCTCCTTTTCATCCCCAGGAAGCCACAAGAGTTCAACGAGAGCCTGAAATACTGATCAAGGGTATTGAAAGAAATTATGGCGGAGAACTAAATTGGCAGGCTCCTTCTCTGAGAAATGATCTTGTGGCTCACCTCTTTCCTGTTTTCAAGAGCAAAGCAAATCCAGAACATAGGAAAGGCACTCAAGGTAATTTGAAAAATATGTGCTCTGCAAATGCAGTCATCCTATAGGAGGCTGGCTGGGGTATTCTGGGAGCTGAAATTGGGAGAACAAAGTCATTGAAGTTGAGACACACTGCTTTATACCGAGGTTTAATGTTGGTAGAAGGTTTTCTTGAACTAGGCTGCCACCATTCAGGCTGAGTTTACTAATGTAGCCACTTCTAATCTGTGAGACTGGGAAATTCTTGGCCTTTTTCTCAACATTTACCTTCAGCTTAGCTTTAGGAAAACTAGGGCTGGGCAGATGCATTTTGAATTTTCTCATCCCAAAGGACAAGAGGACAGAATTTAGAAGATCTAAGGTCAGTCCCAGATTCACAATGGGGTAGCTATGCGCCTGTACAGTCTTGCATGTGACAAAGGTTTTAGTGGAAAATTCCAGTGTTCAATCTCTTTGAATGAAGAGATGAAGCCAAATCTCTTGGTTAAAAAAAAAGGAATTTATTAGGCATAAAAGGAAAGAAAGAAAATTAAATAATAAGGCATGCACAAGCTTTCCAATAAATCAGTACATTAGACCAACTTAACTAGCTACGTATTATCTCCTTGAATAAGAGGTTTCAGCACATGTTCAGAGTTCATTGCAGAAGATAAAGTTGGTGGTCATCTGGACCTTCTGATTGGATGTTACCAGGGAGGTTCCCCTTGCTGTTGCCTTTTTCTCATGCATTATTCTTATCTTCTTTATAGAAGGCAGAGTGTAATTAAAAGCTAGACTTTTTGGAGATGCAGCCTGTAACTTTGCCCAGTGAATGCACCAGCTCGGATGAGTCTAGTCTAGTAGCTAAACTGCCTTCCTGATGATCCTTAAAACAGTGATGAAAATATATTCTGGTTTTCATCAAGCGCATAAAAGGGATTATACAAGAGAGGACTTATAAAAAAAAATACACAGGAGCTGAATTCCATCTGCTTAGAGCTTCCAGCACAATGCAATTTTAATGTGCTTCATTGTGTCATACCACAGGATAGGGATTTATTGTGGATGCTTTATAATTGTTAGAGATGCAGCTCTGGAAGCAGTAATTCTTTCTACCTTTTATTCTATTAACCACTGAGGACAAGAGGAGAGATAAAAAGAGAATCCTTTTGGCTCTTTGTCTTGTCTTTGCTTTGTAAGCCTGATAACAGAAGGCTCCCTTTTTTAATTGTTTCCTACAATAAAATAAAATAAAATAAAATAAAATTGCGTCCATCCTTCTTTTTCCCCACTCTGTAGTGAGGGGAGGATCTCAAGAGAGGCAGTCTTTCTGTCTAAGTATATAACCTCCTTAATAATAAATGGATTAAACTTTTCAGAGCTTAAGCACTGGATATTTTTGCTGATTTTCACTGAGCTTGGTACTCCTCACTTATACTGTTATGGATACAGATCTGTTGAATGAACTGGAGGATTAAGGTTAAGTCAATATGTTCACTTCAATAATTTTAATAAAGCTGTGATAAGAAGAAACATCAAAATAACATTTAGATTATCATTCCTCTGAAAATTAATTCAAAATTGGGTGACTTCATTGAACTGCAATTTTGTGGCAGGGTGGGAAATTGAGGGGAAGATAAATTGATTATGCAGATGCAGGTTACATATGATACCAGTTACAAGTATCTTACCAATTAAAATGTATAATGTTGTAAACATCCACTGCAGTGGTGGGTTGCCCCTGGTTCGCACCGGTTCTATAGAACTGGTAATAAAACTGGCGGGAGGCTCTGCCCACCAACCCCAATGTCATCAAAAGGCTTCTGCGCATGCGCAGAAGAGTGCGAATGCACGTGAGCAAAGCAAGCACGCACTCACAGCCCCGCTGCAAACCGGTAGTAAAGGTAAGTAGAACCCACCCCGATCCACTGTGTTTGTTGAAACCTTTCCTGAAATTCCCTGAAAGACTTTGATTGTGTGAGCTTGACAATTTCTTGCTTAGTGGTTATTAAATAATGATGGAATTTGATGAGATTCCATGGCACAGTTCGATGAGTAAGGTGAACGCTAGATGGCAGTAAAGAGATACAGAAATCTAGTTGCCACCCCCCTACCCTCATTTTTTTTTGCAGCCTAGTTCTGATACTCTTAATACTGATACAACTTGCCAGTACCACTGAAAGTGCCCAAGCCTGCCAGGGTGACTTCGGTCTGCACGCCACGAATACAACTTCAGTTCTTCTTTCCACCTGAGAGGTTTGTTTTGGAGCCCAGAGAGCTTTATTTACACCCCTGATGCCAATTGAAACCATAAATCACATGTGGGCTTAATATGTTATATGTACTAAACCAGAATTTCAAAGTTTTTTCTCCCCATGTAATAACTTTTGGTCATTCTGATCAGTGGTGGGTTTCGGGCAGCGACGGGAGGCTCCGCCCGCCCGGATATCATCATGGACGCTCTGCGCATGCGCAGAAGGTTCTGCACATGTGCAGAAGCGTCATGTGCGAGCTCACAATTCCGAACCGGTAGCGAAGGTTAGTGGAACCCACTACTGATTCCGATCCCTTGTTTCTCAACTTCTCAACTTTTAACAGGTGTGGGCTTCAACTTCCAGAATTGCCCAGCCAGCATGAGGAATGAAAAGGGTTTCACGATACCTCCATTACCTTACTTGACTATCTTGTTAATGCACAGTAATATAATCACAAGAATTTCTTTCTAGAGCAAGCTCCAAAGAGGCAGATGGCCAAGCTAGAACACAAATGGGAGGATCCTGTCAGCCACAGAGAAACCTCTCTGTTAGCTCAAATGAAAGACGAGCAAGCAAAAGCAATGGATTTTCTCAGGTAAGGAAATTAGGAAGATTTATTTAGGATAGAAGTATAAATCCTTTATCTTTCTTTCTCTCTCTCTCTCTCTGTCTCTGTCTATCTATGTATACTTGTATGCATATGCATGTGTATGTGTATGCATACATTGTGTATGTATGTATATATGTGTGTGTGTGTGTGTGTATATACACACATGTATTCACACTTTTATATTTATACATTTATAAAAGAGATTAGACAACCATTTATCTGAAATGGTATAGCACCGTGATGGCACGCATAGCCATATCAGTGGGCACATGAGCTCAACTCTGGTGCGCATGCGCATGCTGGCCAGCTGATTTTCAGGCCTTCTGGGCCCACCAGAAGTTGGCAAACGGGCCTCTGGGGTGTGTGTGAGGAAGGCAGTTTTTGCTCTCCCCAGACTCCTAGAGAGGCTCTGGAGCCAGGTGAGAAAGAAAAA
>WNWU01016892.1:0-30792 GCA_012654045.1 Ptyas mucosa | reverse complement strand
TTCATGAGAAGGGAAAGATCAGACTCTAAACAGTCGGACCGTTTTCCTCACAGAAAAGAAGATGGAGTGGCTTTTTTAGATGACTTTATTAGTGATGAGGAAGAGCATTTGAGATATATGCCTTCTGCCTCTCACAAAAAAGAAGATGAGTCGGTGTTCTTGGAGGATATTGATGACCCTAATGAATATCAAGAGCAGCTTAAGAGCACAACTACATTGAGTCCAATGGAAGAGGAAACCAAATCCGAAATGGCGTCTGAAGAAAATGAAACTTCTACATCATTGAAAGACTCTGAACACACTTCCTCACAGAAAATGAAATGATGTGATATTGGCTAAAGATGAAGTTAACAATTTACCATCATAAGAGAGAAAACAACAAGAATTCATTTGTAGTATTAATGGCATTTGATCTAGAACAACTGTATGACTTAGTAGTAGCAATTTCTTTGTGTTATTCTGTATGCTTTTTTAATGCTTGTTTACATAGCTTTTACAAATAATTGTTTCTAAAATAATTGTGTGTTTTTTTTCATTATTTTATAACTTAGATGTACAAACAATTTGAAAAGAACTGCATTCCCAGCAGATATTAAAACCATTTGGTCATTTTGCTGATTTTGGAAAATAAACAAGCCTTTAAATTATTTATGCTTTGTAGCTAAATTGAATTGAGATCACCATGCTATGCAAAATAAAATATGTAGCTCAAACCCTTAATCTTCATTTCTGCATAGTAGGACTCTATTCTAAGTGTAAATTTTGTTCATCATGTGGCACATATTTAGCTAACTGTTCTTAGTGCTGAGAGATTAGATAATCCAATGGTTTATTGTTTTCGTGATCAATATAGGGAAGGAGCAATGTAAAGAGACTAAATAGTAATGCATAGCAGGGTACTGTTTAGAATACTGTATATTTTTCTAATTTGGTCTATAACATTAGATTAACCACCTGAAAATATACACACAGTCAGATTCATGTATATATTTGACAGTGATAATTTTTTTGGCATTTGGCCTTTGCACGCCACCACATTGAATTTGAAATGAACCACTCAAGAAGTGAGCAAAGTGAAGACTTTCCGCTTTAATTCAAGGGGCTTGACAAACATGTGGCATTAATCATTGAGCCATTTTAATACAAGTGTATTCAAAACCTTTGAGAACCAGTTTGGTGTGGTGGCTAAGGCATCAGGCTAGAAACTGGGAGAGTGTGAGTTCCAGTCCCACCTTAAGCACATAGCCAGATCTTGGACTAGTCACTTTCTCTCAGTCCTAGGAATGAGGCAAGGGAAAACCACTTCTGGAAAACCTTGCTAAGAAAACTACAGGAATTATAAGGCTATAAGGCAAGCTCTTTAGTATCGGACATGACTTAAGAGGATGGGGGAAATCAAAATGTTACATAGTCTAATAACATTTACCAATATTTCCCTTTTACCACTAATAAACTAAATGTCTATTCTGAAATGATCTATTCACTTCAATGTGTGATTTGCAAACTCCATCACTGGAGGTTTTCAAGAAGAGACTGGGCAGCCATTTATCTGGAATGGTACAGGATCTGCTGCCATCAGCAGAGGGTTGGACTAGAAGATCTCCAAGGTCCATTCCAATTCTATTCTTGCTCTCTGTTCTCTCTTCTAATGTTAGATGCTTTCATTCTTGATGAGAATTGGCAAATTTTGGGTAGCTATCTGTGAAAAGGTCTATCTTTTCCTGGCTCCCATTAACCACAGAGTTGAGAAAGTTCCAAAGCTAGTTATTATTCTTGCAATTAAAGCTGCTATGGCAAGTGACCGAGCTATGGAAAGCTTTAATAGCAACTACTGATTTCATAGTTTGATAATATTCTGAAATATAGTACTTTTCATAAAGGGTTCTTTAAAATGTTTGAGTGAGGTCTTAAAATATTGAGCACTATGTGTCATAGTTTCTAATGTGAACTAGCCATTTGTTTCCTGTCCATAAAATATGATCACTAACAAGGCTGTGTTAAGAAAGAAAGTGGTTGTGGAAATAAATAAAATATTGCTATTTCTGTCCATATGTGTGTACACACACACACACACACACACACACACACACACACACACTGGATAGAAATATATATATATATATACATATACATATACATATACATATACATATACATATACATATACATATACATATACATATACATACATACACACACAAATATATCTCCTGGAAGGAACTAGAAGAAATATATGGGTTCTGATATTAACTTTATATACAGATAGAACAGAACAGAACAGAACAGAACAGAACAGAACAGAACAGAATAGAATAGAATAGCTTTATTTGGCCAAGTGTGATTGGACACACAAGGAATTTGTCGGTGCATACACTTTCAGTGTACATAAAAGATACGTTTATCAAGAATCATAAGGTACAACACTTAATGATAGTCATAGGGTACAAATAGATCAGATCATGTCATACAAATATCTTCACTTTTAAATGCAATTGTAACAAACATCGCTTTGGGATTCTGTATGTAGAGATGGGGGGGGGGCTTTTGGAAATGCAATCTAGAAGTAAAAGTTACTCTGCTAGATTACATGAACAGGTAAAATGGGAATGAGATGAATATAGAAAAAATGCAGTTTGGAAACAGAATGAACATAGTGAGCATCTGCTTGGAAATATGTCAGATTATTTCAAATACGATCATTAAGTATTTGTCTATGGTAGAAAAATGAAACTAAAGACCTGAATGTTTTGATTATAATAAATGATAGAAATACTAAAGGTGTACCAGTTTGATGTAATGGTTAGGGTGCTGGCTAGCAACCAAGAGACTGTTCTAGTCCTGCTTTAGGCATGGGTGACTTTGTGCCAGTCGCTCTCAGAAAAACTGACCTCACACGGTTGTGGTTATAGAGAAAAAGAGGAGGAGGAGGAAGTATTAGGTATATCCACTGCCTAAATTTCTTATAATAAAGATGGGATACAAATTAATAAATAACAAAAGCTTTTGAATGTGGGATAGACTATTTTTAGCAGAGTCAAGAATGGGTATTGGGAGAAGAGATACAGAAGCAAAAAACAAGGTGAAAGCAGAATGATTGCAGAAAGGGAAAGCAAGAATTTTATTTCCAAAGTATTAAAAAGATAATGTAGGACAGTGGGTCTCAACCTTCCTAATGCCGCGACCCTTTAATATAGTTCCTCATGTTGTGGTGACCCCCAACCATAAAATTATTCCTAAAACCATTGAAAATATGTGTTTTCTGATGGTCTTAGGCGACCCCTGTGAAAGGGTCGTTCGACCCCCAAAGGGGTCCTGACCCACAGGTTAAGAACCACTGATGTAGGAGATAACAAGGCTGAACCCAAGGGAAGGGACAAACGCATCATCAGTCATGAGTTCCTGTGCACCCACAAGAATCTAAGTCCAGAATCAACCTTGAATTCCTTTCTATTCTTTTTTTTTTTTTAAATATTTTTTATTTATAACTACAGACTAAACAAAACAGAAAAACATAAAAAACATATAAACATATAAACACCAATTCAAATATACGTCTAGTTTATCGCAACTGTAATATACATTCTTATTCGTCTTTTGACTCCTCTTTATTTGGTCTTTCCTTTCTAACTGTCTTTGTGGTTCTTTATTGACCTATGTTTGTAATTTGTTTATTCTCTTTCTGTATTGGTCATTCCCTTTAGTTCTTAATCCTTTTTCCCTTTTCTATCTTCCAACCAGGTATACCACTTTTCCCATACTAAGTAGTAGTCGTGTTCCTCCCTATTTTGTAGTTCCTTTGTGAGTCTATCTAATTCTGCACATTCCATGGTTTTGCTGATTGTCCTGTCCTCTGTTGGTATATCACTACTCTTCCAATATTGCGCGTATATTATTCGTGCTGCTGTTATCATGTGTATGATTAAATATGTTGTTTCCTTTTCATATTTTCCATTTAGTATGCCAAGTAGAAAGGTTTCTGGTCTTGTTTCTATTTTTTGTTGTGTTATTTCCTCTATTTGAGTTCTAATCCTTTGCCAATATTGTTTTGCCATTGGGCAGGTCCACCACATATGATAATAGGTGCCTTTGTGACGCTTACATTTCCAACATATTGATGGTGTACCGGGAAACATTCTTGCTAGTCTGGCTGGTGGCAGGTGCCACCTATAGAACATTTTATAGAGGTTTTCTTTGTAGGGTACAGACATTGTCAGTTTGTAATTTATTGTCCATAATTTTTCCCACTTATCTAATTCAATATTATAGCCGAAATTTTTTGCCCAGGTTATCATATTTTCTTTTACTGTCTCTTCTTCTAATTTGTATCCTCGTAAATAATTGTAAATTTTTTTAATCAATTTATCCTGTGTCCCTTGCAAAATTTTATCTAATTGAGTCTGACCTTTTTGAAATCCAAATTGGGCCAAATCTTTCTTACATCTTGATTTTATTTGTGCGTATGGCCACCAATCAATGTCTGTACCCATCTCCTTTAATTCTTGCCTCGTTCTTAGTTCCCCCTGATTGTTTAGCAAATCTTTGTAAGTTTTTATTTTGTTGGTGTCCAAGGCGTTTGGATAAATCTGGGCCTCCATTGTTGATAGCCATTCTGGGATTTTGTTATAATGTGTCTTTTTGATACCCTGCCATATCTGGTATAGTGCTTGTCTGATTGTGTGTCTTTGGAAATATTCATGCTTTTTGTCCGTACCCTCCCATAGAAAAGCGTGCCATCCTCTCTGGAGATCGAATCCTTCCAAATTCAGTAGTCGATGGTTTCTAAGTTCCATCCACTCCTTAATCCAGGTTAATGCTGATGCCTTGTAGTATGTTTCCCAGTCAGGTAGTGCCAATCCTCCTCTTTCTCTTGTGTCCTGCATGTACTTTAATTTAATTCTTGCTTTCTTCCCCTGCCATATGTAATCTGCTATTAGTTTGTTAAGGTCTTTAAAGAAGTTTTTCCCTGGTTTTATTGGGATCACTTGAAATAGGAATAATATTCGAGGTAACACATTCATTTTGATTGAAGCAATCCTTCCCAGAAGTGATAATTGTAAATTTTTCCAGACTCCTAAGTCCTTTTTAATTTGTTTTATTAATTTATCATAATTATCTTCTCTAATTGATGTACTTTTGTTGGTCAGCCATATTCCTAGATATTTTACTTTCTTTGCCGTTTGTATGCCTAATTCGTCTTCTAGTTGCTTTTCTTGTTGGTTGGTGAGGTTCTTGGTTAATATCTTTGTTTTTTGTTTATTAATTTTGAGCCCAGCTACTCTCCCATATTTCTCTATTTTATCTAATAGCTTGGTGCCGGTTGTTATTGGCTGTTCTATTATAAATACGATGTCATCGGCGAAAGCCTGGAGTTTATACTCTTCCCGTTTAATTTTTAGGCCTTTTATTTCGTTATCTCTTCTAACTTCCTTTAAAAGAATTTCCAAGGCCAGTATAAATAATAGGGGGGACAAGGGGCACCCCTGTCTCACCCCTTTCAATATTGGGAATTGCTCTGTCAGATCGCCGTTGATTGTTATCCTTGCTGTCTGGAGAGAATAGATTCTCTTTATCATATTTGTGAATTTGTCCCCGAATTTCATGGCTTCCAGTTGTAACGTGAGAAACTTCCAATTGAGGTTATCGAACGCCTTCTGCGCGTCCAGAAATATTAGAGCCGATTGTTTATCTATATTCATTTCATAGTATTCTAGTACATCAACTATTAATCTCATATTATTTTTTAACTGTCTCTTTGGAATGAAGCCATTTTGATCCGGGTGAATATAATCTTTAATTATTTTTTTGATTCTTTCTGTAATAATTGATGTGAATAATTTATAGTCTACGTTCAACAAAGATATCGGTCTATAATTTTGGATATGTGTGTGGTCCGCTTCTTCTTTAGGTATCAATGTGATGATGGCCTCTGTCCAGGAGTTTGGAATTTTGGCTTCCATAATTGCATCGTTGAATACTCTAAGCAGGATTTCGTCTATGGAATGTTGGCAGTTCTTATAGAACTCTGCTGGTATTCCATCCGGTCCCGGGGTTTTGTTTATTTTCTGTTTTTTCCTCGCCTCAATAAGTTCTGTCATTGTAATTGGCCTATCCAACAAGTCTCTATGTACCTCTTTTAGTTCTTTAATTTCCACTTCTTTTAGGTATTGTCTAATATCTTCTTCTGGGAGTTCTTCCTGTTCATACAGTTTTTGAAAAAATGTTCTTGCTATATTCTTTTTGTCCTTATTCCTGTATTGTATCTCACCAGTATTGTCCTGTAATTGATGTATGGTCCTTTTTTCTTTTTCTTTCTTCAATTTGTATGCTAACCACCGCCCTGTCTTGTTGGCGTGTTCGAAGTAGTTTTGTTTCACTAATTTAATTTTCCTCGCTATTTCTATTTGTGTGATCAAATTTATTTTATGTTTGGTCAGGTTTATTTTTTCTCGGATTTTTTTATTCTGGGGTTCATTCTGTAGTTCATATTCATAATCCTTGAGTTCTTTCAAGAGTCGATCTCTTTTCTGTTGCTTTTCTTTATTTTTCTTTGCCACATATGCTATTGTCAGACCTCTTATATACGCTTTCGCCGTGTCCCACAAATTCTGGAGGGAGGTTTGCTCTTTGTTGTTAATCTTGAAGAAAATTTCCATTTCTTTTTCTATCATTTGTATGTAGTCTTTGTCTTTTACATTTTCAGTATTCATCATCCATCTCTTTTTTTTATGATATCCTTTCCAAATTATTTTGATCGGACTATGGTCTGCCCATACGTTTGTCGATATTTCTATTTCTTCAAGATCTTTCCTGAGGTTTGTTGTCATCCAAGCCATATCTATCCTGGACCAGGATAGATGCGGATTGGAATAAAACGTATACTGCTTTTTTTCTTTGTTTATTTCCCTCCACGCATCTTGTAGGCATAGTTCTTGTGCCATTTCCATAAAAGTGTCTGGCAGGGTTTTTTTCCTACTTTTGTTTTTCTTGGTGCTCTTATAATCTTTTTCTGTGTCTAAAATTGCATTAAAGTCACCTATAAGGCAAATATTTTCATAATCTAGATCCTTTACTATATTATGTATGTTTTTATAAAAAGCCTGTTGGTTTTCATTCGGTGCATAGATCGAGATCAATAGTATTATTTTTGACTCTGTTTGTATTTCAATCATTAGAACTCTGCCTTCATCATCTGTATATACCTGTTTTGTTTTTAGATGTTTCTTAGTGTAAACTGCAATGCCTCTTTTTTTTTGATCTGATAGTGAAGTGTAAAGGTTCCCTAATCTTGTATTTTCTAGTAATTTTTGGTGACATTTTTTGATATGGACTTCTTGTAGGTTGATTATGTCCATCTCCAATTTCTGTAATTTAGCAAATGTCTGGGTTCTTTTAGTTGGGGCGTTTAATCCGTTTATGTTGATTGAGATCATTTTTATTTCCTGTTCCATCTTCCGTCTTATCTATTGGTTGTCTTTTGTTTGCTTGTGTTTCTTGTTATTCTTTGTGTTTTTCCCCTTGCTCCTTCTCTCTCCAGTTTTTCTCTTTCCAACTTCTTCTTTTCCTCTTGTTCATCTTCCGTTTCTTCTATGGATTGTTCTTCTTGGCTTTTGTTTTCGGGTTCTTCTCTAAGTTCTTGGTCTTCTTCCATAACAAAATATTGATCAAAAAACTCCTGGGCTCCTTCTAGGTTGTCTATCTTCACTTTCTTGTCTTGCCATGAAATTAAAATGCCATCTGGTATTAGCCAACGGAACATCACTTTGTGTTTGTTTAATTGTGATGTAAGGAAGTTGTAGTTTCTCCTCTGTTCTCTCACACGTCTCGGGATTTGCTTCAGTGTTATTATTTCCTTCCCCTTGTAGTACATCGCCTCCTCTCTCATTTTTCTGTATATCTCCTCTTTTACTGTTTTTTTTGTAAATCGGACATGTACCTCTTTTGGGAGTTTGTTCCTTCGTGCATAATTAGTATGCACCCTGTAAACTTCGTCTATATCCCTTCTTATATCGTTTTTATCTCTCTGTAACGCTTCCGCAAGAATCTCCGTCATAGTCTCTCCCAGATCTTCCTCCTTGGTTTCCGTTATGTTTTGGAACCTTAAATAGAATGATGATTTTTCCATTTCAAGGAATGTAAGTGAGTCTTCCGTCTCCCGGTTACTTGCCCGCTGCTGATGTTCCAGCATTTCCACTTTTTTTATTGTCTGTTCCATTTTAAGTTCTGTCTTTTGAATCCTTTGTTCGTTTTTAGCCATGTTTTGTTGGATCTTTTCTATTTTGTCGTCCATTTTCTGTATATTGTCATTTATCTTTCCCACATCAGATTTCAAATCATCGTAATTTCGTCTTGTCTCTTCATGATTATTGGCAATCGTTTCCTGGGTCTTGATCATCGTTTCCTGTATCATTGCTAGAGCTGACTGAATGTTTTGCATGCTGGAAGTGGGGACTGTCTTTTCTTTTTCTGTCATTAACATCGTATCTATAGATTTCTGTTGGGCAGGGGATGCAACCAGGGAGGCCTGGTTTGGAGTCGTTTTTTTGGTAGTTTTGGTTATGGTAGTTATGCCGGTGCTTGTCATCTTGATGATTTTTTTTGTTAGGTTCTCCCAGAATTTCATACAATTACGTACTTTTTCTGTTTTTCGAGATTGTTATTTATAATATATTAATAGTGTACTGATCTCTAGAGCCTATGATATATAGGTCTTCCAATGACAGTTAACTTATAGTTTTTATATGTATTCTCAGCACTTAACACTCTGGTGAACAATTAGGTATATAGATATATCAAGATAACTTATATATTCTAATGAGGAAAAGGAGGAATAAAATGAAGGAGGTAAGGGGAAAAAACTTAAGGGTTCTAACACTTCATTAAGTCTTAATATAGTTAATACAATAAAATGATTAATCTATGAAAATGAATCTATAAAGTCAAATATCAATACTATAGATATATAGATAAGGATTAACTAATTGTTTTAGTTAACTTGTACAGACGTTACTATTTAATTAAAGTTCTATTATTACTTGATTCCTAAACAATCCTCTATGCAATTAAATAAATATCAATTATTCAATTATTCAAGATTACACAATTACAAAGAAATTAATCACCGTTTGCACTTGTTAGAGAAATTAGTCATGTATAGATATAAAGTTATTTTGTTGGTATATAGTTCTTTTTCACTCTTACGTGTAACAGTTCTTGTGGGAAACTTCTTGTATCATAAAGTCTTTAATGTCTCTGTCTCTCGGACTTCCCACTTATCGAAAGCCTACAGTCCAAATTTAATCACTTTAATAGGATCCGTTCACCTTGGTTGATCAGTTAATTAACGTATTAGTTCCTCCGTTATTATCTTAAATCGCCACTTTTCCGTTTGCCTTCTGAAGCGCCACTTTCGTTCACTCTCACTACTTCAATGGCGCCGCCGCTTTCGCTTTCACCCTCGCTGTTTCTTTATCTTCCTGTCGCTTTCTTTCTGAATACTTTGGTCTAGTCCTCTGTAGTTCCTTATTTGAGTCCAAAAACCTTCCTTCTCTGTTCCGTTTAAATCCAAAATCTGGTCTCACTCGCGAAGTATGGATTCTATTGAGGTTTCTCGTTCCAAGCAGTCTCTCTCTTTTTTGCACAGTCACTGCCTGTCAGTCTTTCGCCCTTGTCGTCTCTCGTCGCCGCTTTCCACCTTCCTTGGGCTCGAATTCTCTGCTTTCCACTTTCTGGCACACTTTGTTGCAGTGCTTTACTCACTCGCTTTCGTCTCGATCGGCTTCACTTTAAACTGGATACAGTTGCGATTCTTTGATTTAATCTTCGCCTCCCTGCTGTGCGGTTTCAACGCCTCAGGCCAGCCAGAGCGGCTGGTTTTTTCCCGTCCGGAATTAGGGGGTTTCTCCTGAACCTTCGAGGTGGTTGCCTTCCCCCCCCCGAGGTCCTTGGAGGTTCCCCTTATTCTATTGATCTCTCCGGGATCAATAGCGCCTACAGCGGCTTCCTGGATGGGAATTTTGGACTTTCAAGAGCGGAGCCTCCGTTCTCTAAGTCCTATTGCGCTGGTGTCACCGCCGGAAGTCAATTCCTTTCTATTCTTATCTCCCGTGAATTTCCCTTGGCCCTTTAGTAGCTCAGATTCTTGTAGAGAGCTCAACCTTGCAATAAATCTTTATACTCATTTGAACTGCCTGAATCTCCTGATTTTCCTGTGCTTGACAGATTAGTTCCTAACAAATGCATGGAAAGTTGATGTTTAAAAAAGGATGCTGAAGCTGCCTGGAAGATAATAAAAGGTGAATGAATTGGGCTAAACAGTACCACTGAAGTGCTTGAAGTTCTGCTAATAAGAAAAATGAAGGACATTTGGTGGAATTATGAAATTGAAGAAGTGGATCAGGAGAACAACAAAAGAATATTGCAGACAGAGCCATTTTTGTAACATGCATAGAGAAAGAAAATTAATTGAAAAGATTGTATTAAAAGGAAGCAAGGAACA
The DNA here is from genome assembly GCA_012654045.1 of Ptyas mucosa. Taxonomy (NCBI): domain Eukaryota; kingdom Metazoa; phylum Chordata; class Lepidosauria; order Squamata; family Colubridae; genus Ptyas; species Ptyas mucosa. The sequence goes on along the minus strand of WNWU01016892.1, from coordinate 20,297 downwards.
GTGACAAAAGAGGAAGAGAAAAAACAGCAATTTTGATTGAAATAAATTTATTTTGGAAGGGATAAAAAAGGCTAAATAATGAGGCTGCAGTAGAGTAAATGAAATCAATAAAGGATGAAAAGATTGAGGATGAAGCAGAGAAGATGGAACACTGGATTGAGTAGTTAAGGAAACAAATGATATATCATAGAGTACAATTGAAATATCCAGGGTGGAGGGGAGTGGAGATGAAAAGTCAAACATGCTGTGAAAATGTTGAAAAATTTTAAGGCTGCAGATGTAGACAGTGTAGTTGGGGAAATGTTAATTATGGATATGGTTAGCAACATTTTAAGAGTATTCCTGATGATTGGAAGAATGCTTTTATCCTATTAAATAAGGATTCGAAAAGTACTGGGAATGGCAATTCTGAAAGGGAATAAGAGGTGACAATGAGTAACATTGGGAAGAGCACTTGGCTTTATGTTAGGCAGAGATTATACAGATTAGTTTTTTGTAATCTTTTACTGGTCATTGAAAAAGTTGGTTCATCTTAATTTAGGAAAAACATAAATGTTAATGGTTTGAATTATGGATCATTTTTGACAATTATAAACATGAATTATTGGTTGTGAAATACTGTAAGAGTAAATGATGGAAATAAGGCATGGACAAGAATAAATGGAAGACTATATTATCCCTTGATTTAACGTACTGTATTTATGGATATATGCATCAAGAGTACATTTGATAATGTTATAATTGTGGACATCGATGTGCATCTTCTCTGCCCAGATGGTGCCAGTTTGTTGCCTGAGAGCTGAAACGATTTGCAGTGGATGTTACAGGGTGGATCTGAATATTAGTGTATCAAAACCAATTAATCAGAATAGAACTGGAAAGGGATCTTAGAGGTCATCTAGTCCAACCCTGGCTCAAGCAGGAGACCTTGTACCATTTCAAACAAGTGACTATCCCGTCTCTTCTTAAAAGCCTCCAGTGATGAAACACCCACAACTTCTGATGGCAAGCTGTTCCACCGGTTAATTGTCCTCACTATTAGGAAGTTTTTCCTTAATTCTAGGTTATTTCTCTCCTTGATTAGTTTCCATCCATTGTTTCTTGTCCTGCCCTCTGGTGCTTTGGAAAATAAATTAACCCCTTCCTCTTTGTGGCAGCCTCTCAAATACTGGAATATTGCTGTCATGTCCCCTCCTATTCCTTCTTTTCTCCAGATTAGCCAAACCCAAATCCTGCATATGTTTTTATCTCCAGGGCTTTAATCATCTTAGTTGCTCTTTTTTGCACTTTTTCCAAAGTCTCAACATCTTTTTTGTAATGCGGTGACCAAGGTAGTTTTAGTTCACAGGATTAGAGGCAGGAGACAGAGAAAGAAATAAAGAAATCTCTATAATTCAACCGTCTGTCATCTCTCTCGGTCATCCAGGTCATGGTTGTCCCAAAGGTGCTTTTTCAAGAGGCAACTGGACTTTCTGGTTTTCCTTTGAAGACGTTTCGCTTCAGCTCTGAAGACGCTTCTTGGATGAGAAGTGAAACGTCTTCAAAGGAAAGCCAGAAAGTCCAGTTGCCTCTAGAATTCAACAGTCTTTCTCTCTATATATAAACCTTTCAACGCCAACAGGTCGAAATTCCTCACCAGCAAACAGGTCACCCTTCCAATTCAAGGGGAAAGCGTGCTGATCCCCCAACGTTTCGGCTGAACCCAAAGCCACGTGGGACCAGGGTCACGCTAGATCTGTTACAGTTGGCGAGGATCGGGGCTTGAAGGTGTGCCTGCCCGCTGATCTGGTAGCCCGCTCTTGCACGCCGCCGTTTCAGCCTTTTCTGTTGACGGTTGCTGTAGCTACAGAAGAGCCTCTCGGCGTCTTAAACTTCCGTCTTTTTAACCATTTCGCTCAAGCGCAGGGTAATTTGCTTCCCTCACTTACAAATCCTAAAGAAGCCCCGGAGAAGGACGGTCAAAGGCGCGTGGCACGGGTGTGTATGATATTTGCGAGGTTTTCTTCTTCTTCTCCTCCTCCGCCACATTAAAAAAAAGAGGTCGTTAATACATCTCCTTTATTACTCTGAGTGGAACCAAAGGATGAGCGCAGAAGAATTGACTGCGAACAGGATGAGCGCAGTGGCTGCAAATTAACACGGCCACCTAGCGTTTCTGATCGTTCCTGGTTGATTGGGTGTCTCCGTATTCCAGAGGGTCACTCTTGTTCAAACTAAATTCTAAAACAAAACAATTATATTGCGGCTTTCTGGGTTGACGGCTCACGCTTTCAGAGACGACCTACGGAAATTTGGCTTTTCAATTTTGGAAACCACGCGTCTCTTTCAGCTGAACTGAATTGAATTGGAGTTTTGAACTCCTTAAATTGCAGTGCACGCGTAGACCAGGACTGCAAATAAAGCCGTCTTTGATTGGCAACTAAGGAAGAACGTGTGCGGTAACTGCAGTGATTTTTAATCTAGGAACACAGTGCCCTCTAACAGCGTGTAAACCCATAGTTGCCTGCTTTGTACAAACGCATATCTGGATAGCAGCCAGAAAGAATGACCCCGGTGTCTGCATATTTCAGAGAAGTCTTCTATGGCTCTGGGATGCTTATGAATAAAACAGAAGGGAAAAAGTTATTTTGATCCTCACACAAACAGTTTATTTCTTGAAAGTAATAACATAGCTCCTTTGGGGTGGTTTTCTTTTACATCAGTTGATTTCATGCTGTCAAGGTTTGTCTTTAGGTTTTTGGTGTTTTTTTGCCTTATTGATTTGTATCATAATTTCTTCATTTGATTATCAAGGGCCACTCAGAATTGTTGAGAGCCTGGCAGTTTACAAGATTAATAATGTATTATTATGGCTGGTTGCACAACCAGCCAGACGTTTAGACTGGATTTGGCATTTTTATCCACTTATCAAGTCCTTCCCAAGGACCTGGAATAGGCCGAAGTTGTTGTTTGATGGTGTTAAAGGTATTGCTGTAGGGTATAAGCTGTTCCAAATAAAGCTGCCTTTTGAATTGATGGATAGATGGTGAATTTGTCAATGCCAATGGTAGTCAAGTGGTACTCCAATTGTTTTGGGATTACACCAAGGGGCCTGTTATCATTGGTACTATATTTGCCTTTTTGTTTTAACAACAGTTTTTCTACTTCTTTTTGCAGGTCTTTCTGTTTTATAATTTTCTCCAGTTCTTTCTATTCTATTCTGCTATCCTCAAGTATTGCCTGCATCCCTATCCAGACTTTTTTTGTTTTTCTTCTCAAGAATGTATCTTTTCTTTTTATGTACACTGAGAGCATACGCACCAAAAACAAATTCCTTGTGTGTCCAATCACACTTGGCCAATAAAGAATTCTGTTCTGTTCTGTTGTTAAGTCTGGGATGTTATGTGGCAGGTATTTCTCTACTGGGATTCTAGAATCCCTGAACACTTTAAGCTTCTTCATTTTCTATTTGTTTATTTTGTGGCCCTACCAGTTCTGGCTTGCAGGTAAAATGTTATTTCTTGCAGATATTCCAATGCACCATTGTTGCCACTTTGTCATGCCTTTCAATCATTTGATTTTTCTATTCTGACTTACATTAGTTTGAATAAGTTGCTTTGGAGCAGCTAAAATCAAGCCTTCAGTTTCTTTTATTCCAGAAGGTCCTAGAACATTTATGTTCTAGAACAGTGATGGTTAACCTTTTTGCCATCGCGTGCCAAAAGTGGGGGGAGCACGTGAGGGTAGCACGCATGCATGCCCACACCCTTAATTCAATGCGCCTCACCCCCCCCCATGCTCCCCCTGCTTTTGGCACATGATGGCATGGTGGGCCCGGTAGGCCCATTTTTTTGCCCTCCCCAGGCTCCAGAGGCTTTCTTGGAGCCTGGGGAGGGCGAAAATGGCCTTCCCCACCCCCCAGAGGATCTCTGGAGGCCAGAAACAGCCCATTTCCTGACTTCCGGTAGGACCAGAAAGCTTGTTTTTTTGCCCTCCCCAGGCTCCAGAGCCTTTCTAGGAGCCTGGGGAGGGCGAAAACAGCCTTCCCCACCCACCCCCAGAGGCCGGAAACAGCCCATTTCCCAACTTCCGGTGGGCCCAGAAGGCCCGAAAATCAGCTGGCCAGCACGCACATGTGCACTGGAGCTGCCTAGGACAACCCTTGCATGCCCACAGATATGGCTCCATGTGCCACCTGTGGCATGCGTGCCATAGGTTCGCCATCACGGTTCTAGAACATATAAGTATGTTTTGTTCCAGCTGTAAAGCCTTTGCCCAATTTTATCTTTATCCATTTTTCCCTTGATGGTTTGTAGAAATTGGTCATGTAATGCAGTAGTTCATCACTTTTTCTTCACCAAGGACCCTTTAAATAACTTTTGTGGCCACAGATCATGGTCATGGACCACCAAGAATTAACTCAAGATTTAAAGTGCTAGCCTGCATCAAATATTCACAGATCCTTGTGACATCATGCACACACACACACACACACACGGGGTCCATGGGCCACAGTTTGAGAACCATTGATGTAATATTTTTCCTTGCCAGCATTTTGTTCATTTTATTTTGATACCCATGGTTTGTTTTCTGCACATTTCATAAGTTATTAGCTTGCTACTGAAGGTTTGGCCATTTGGCATTTCAATTTCATTACTGTATGCCTTTTTATAATCAATCCAGACCATACGTAAATCAAGTTTTTGTCTTTTGCAATTCTCCAAAATCATTTTATTCATTAGAAGCTGATATTTTGTATCTCTGCTTTTCCTTTAAGTTCCTTTCTACTAAGAAGGATGTTATTTTCTTCTAAATAATTTTGAATGTTGTCTGCCATTATGCCTGTGAGTAAATTAAGGACTGTATGAAAGCACGTTACAGGTCCAAAGATTACAGCTGTTGCCCCTTTTGCTGGATGTTTTTGAGTCCCTGTATTTTGCTGTTGATTTTCCTTTATTCATTACTTCATTAAGCTGTTTATCTATAATTGATGTAAACTAATCAGATATTTGAGCCAAAAGTCATGCGACTGATCATTTTTAGAAGATTCCAGTTTTAATCGGTTCCTCTCAGTCTTAAACTATTTATGCTGTTTTATTAGTTCTTCCATTGGATTTTTTTATAAATTCATTTTTAAATTCTTTTATCCATCAAACATTTTTATTATCGTCTTTTTCAGTTTCCCATACATCTTTTCAAACTATGATTGTTTCCTTTTTGTTTAATTTTCCACTTGTTAGAACCATCTCTGGCTTGATTAAATAGTTGGCTTTTTAACTGTCCGGTAGAGGTAATAAACTTGCATATCTGAATTACATGTGTTTCATCTTTTTAGAAAAATCTGTTACCACTTAGCTGAGACAGGAAATTGATTCTCATAGGAGCTATAGCAAGGATGATTACACAAATGTACTGCATATCAGAAATATCTATACACATGTGGAATATTTAATCTTTCCTGTTGAATTGCTCCTGATATGACTGTTGAATGTTTTTTCCAGTTCTTATGGAAGAAAGAATTTTCTTCATCAGTGCAGTCGACTTTTCCTTGTTAAACTCAAAAAAGACGACTTCAGAATAATCCTCTTGGTCTTGGTGAGATGGGTGGCATAAAAATCTCACGTCTGCTGATTATCTATCCTTAATAAATATTTTGAGAAATGGGAAAGGCAAACCTATAGCTTGGAGAATAAAAAAATGTCCATTTCCCTGGATTTCAAAAGAGTCCTCGGGGAAAGTATTACCTCCTGGAACAAGTGATCAGAAGGAGAGACTATCATAAGGAAATAGCACTGGTGGCCTTTTCATTGAGCAGTTTATACTCCTCAATAATTCTGACAAATAATTGTATGCTGGGATGAGAAGTTGCTATAACTGAGGATCGTGGTCATACTTTCTGGATATCAAGCCTTTCAGAAACTCGATCAGCTGCATTTCTCCTCAGCATTTCATGCCACCAGCTGCAGCTGGACTTCTTCCTGCTGTGAAACTTTGGGAAAATCCAATTCTGCTGCTGCAGTTTCCCTCTTGAGAATTCAAGAAGCCATATCTCTCAAGGAATATAGGTAAGATTCTTCTCTGTCTAAAGTAAGTTACACTTATATTATCACTCAATTACTCAAATAAATTGGGTAAGGTATAACAGAGTATAAACCTAAACGAGAAGGTATTTCTGTATTTTTTAAATTATGTATTTGCCTTTGGGTTTTGGGTCTATGTGTAAAGTTACACTTTCTTGAAAATTGTTATTAATTACAGACACTCAAACAAAAATGTTGAGTGGGTATGTGTACAACATTTCTCTGTAGTTTTCTTTAAAAAAACAAGTATATATTTTCACCCTGGAGGAGAAGGGGTGTCAAAAAAGTTAAGCAATGTTTTTATGCCCAATCACTGAGCTTGGTTTCTTAGGTTTTCAGGACAGCTGTGGAGGGAAGTCTCAGGGCTCCAGGAAAAAAAAAAAGCAGATGTTCTAAGGATGTGTGGACAGTTCCTGCTAGAAAATTGCACCCTTGTGAAGCAGCATTTTGATTTTGAATCCAAAGGCCTACACACAGTGGTGGGATTCAAGTAATTTAACAACCGGTTCTCTGCCCTAATGATTTCTTCCAACAACCAGTTTGCCAAACTGCTCAGAAAGTTAACAACTGGTTCTCCCGAAGTGGTGCGAACTGGCTGAATCCCACCACTGCCTACACATCAGATGCAGGGGTGGTATTCATTTACTTTCCCTACCGGTTGGCAAATGTGAGCGCGCACACGCATGCACCCGGTCTCAAAAATGTGCCTAAATAGGATGGCATAGAGTGGTGCAGGTGGGCAGGCCCACCTGTGATTTCTGCTACCGGTTTGAGCAAACCGGTCTGAATCGGCTGAATACCACCTCTGATCAGATGCCCTTTTCCCTTATGCTATTAGTTGAGAACAACAGCAGTCTACTAAAGGGGAGATCTCTGGTCCTGACACTACAATCTTGAAGCCTTCCATTTTCAAAATTTATTTTTACTGATATTAAAAAAAAACAGAAAAAGAAAAGAGACAAAGCACAAAGATAATTATAATGCAAATGCATACAAAACCTATACATAAAAAAATCCTTCAAAAAGAAAAAAAATACAACAACAACAAAATAAAGTATGCATCATTTTGGCAATTAACAGTTGCAATTCCATATGTACATTTATGTAATGTAAATATTATTCAAGTACAGGCTCCCAAAACTGATAAAGACATGCAGAGTCTTTCGCTTTTTTAGAAGAATGTAAGTGAATCCCCAGAAACAGAATGAACAGAATGATACAAGGATTGAGTGTATCTGAGAATGTTTCTAGCACACTCAGCTACCAGGATGCCCTCTGTGGCTTGTAGCCAAACTTGATAAAAAGTTGTTTTCTGTGAGAAGAAATTTTAATTGATCTTTTTACCATGGTGGAATTCACTGAATTGCAAAATATTCAAATACAAAGAACTTTGTTAGTCAGAATAACAGAGCTGGAAGGGATCTTGGGGGTCTTCTAGTCTAAACCCCTACAACCAGTTTAACAACCGCTGCGGTGAATGCGCGTCTTGCACGCACGCCTAACATGCTTGCGCACAACGTTCAAAATACAGCAATTTGAAGCTCAGCTGCTTATCTTCTAAGGCAGCCCTGGTAGAACAGTGGAAGAGCGGAAATCAGCTGTGTCACACAAATCAGCTGAGCCATAAAGAAGGAAATATAGGACAGGATAGGGCGGGGGCTGGTGGGTGGGGCCAGCTGATCGTCAGAACTATTGGTTCACCCGAACCAGTCCAAACTGGCAACAGCCCACCACTGCCCTATACCATCCCAGACAATGTCAACTAGGTTTGTTATCATACTCTCCCACAGGATACCGTTCACTTCTGTAGGATAGGATTTTCACATTAACTAAGCTCCTAACTGATGGCAGTTAAATGATATTATGGCTTATTTTTGCTTAGCGCAATATGAGAACCAAGCTATATAGGTTAGCATGATTGGTGAATCTGGCTGTTATGACTCCATTAATAAATCATTATTAAAAGTTGTGATTTAATAGCATGTTATTAACCTGACATTGTCTGCTAGCTATGTATTTTGTGTGGCAATTCTTCAAGAAATGAATTCAAGGCCCCACATTTTCAATTTGTTCTCACTGAACAAGGTTATTGGACTGATCACCTGCTTGCCATCTACCACACACTTGTTTTATTTGTTCTTGCAGTCTCTTCAACCTCCTATATGCCTTCCATCCTTCTTGCTACAATTCTATCCCTTTCAGGAGCTTCCACTGATTTGTTGACTGCTCAACCTCCTTGTTGTGGTCCAGTGGCGGCTTGCAGAGTTGGCAGCAGAGTCAGACAGTGAGGAGGTTGGGGAGCAACATGGGCCAGTCCTGAAGTCTGGGGAAGGCTCAGACAAGGGCTCTGTGTCGGAGGCAGAGAAGGGGCCAGGGCAGGGGTGAAATGCTCTTGGTTCAGACCAGATCACCCGATCTGGTAGCAATGAAGGCGGTTGGTTCGGAGAACCGGTAGCAAAAATCCCTGCCCCCCCCCCACATTGCCCAGCTGAGCCGCGCAATCATCAGAGGCTTTTTTTTATTTTTAAAAGCATTTTTTCTATAATCTCTTTGGCTGAAAAAATGCTTTTAAAAGTAAAAAAAAAAAGCCTCTGATGATCGTGTGGCTCAGCTGGGATCATCAGAGGCTTTTAAAAGCATTTTTTCTACAACCTCTTCAGTCGAAGAGGTTATAGAAAAAATGTTTTTAAAAGGAAAAAAAAGCCTCTGCCGATCAGGCAAGTCAGCTGGGATCATTAGAGGCTTTAAAAGCATTTTTTTTACAAATGCTGCAGAGGTTGTAGAAACAATGGTTTTAAAAGTAAAAAAAAATGTTGACCATGCCCACTCAGTCATATTACCCCCCCCCCAAGCCACGCCTACAGAACCGTTAGTAGCAAATTTTACATTTCATCACTGGGCCAGGGCCATCAGGGAGTTATGTGCTGCCTCTGGAGCCTCCAGAGTCGGACATCAGAGTCGGCAGAGGAACAGGGCCTGTTTCCAGTGTGTGCATGCACAGAGCTGCCAGAAGGCAAGAACAGTTAAGACAAAAGGGACGACTCAGGAGTAGGGCTTGGAGATTATTGGTCCCTCCCATAAGACATAAAGGAGGAGCAAAGGCACGTGAGCCTTTGCAGGAAGCAACTTTGTTCATTCTGGTTGATTTAAATTCTTAAGTTCCATTGTGACTCTGTGCTCTGTGTGGCCTTTCAAAGCTAATTGCCAATTAGCAATAGCAGTGTGTCATGGGAGATAAATGTGGGTTAGCCTTATCCCAAAGGACTGTGGCTTTGTCGGATTCTTTACAAACTATTTATGACTCATTATGGGCTGTGAATGAACATAATTCACAGCCATTGAAATAAAAACAGGGTTACTATCTCAGGAAGCCTAGGTCAGACCACTCCTTTGGAAGAGGAGCAAATTGCAAATATTGCAAATTCAGTGCAATAACTATTCATAAACCAGTTCCTTAATAAAACCTGGCTTATAGAAGTATGACCTATCTATAACAAATGGGGAAAACACTTTTTTCCCCTTCTCATTAAACTTAAACCTTCATTTCCCAACATGAACTCATCAGCTCATACTCTATTCTTTCAGAGCTATTACAATATAGCCTTCCTTGTTTTCTTAATTTCATAAATATACAATATAAAAGTTTATTTCATTCATCAATTCATGCTCATTACTTCTTATTCCTCTTACGTTCCAAGGTACAGTGTTCCATGTGCCATGATCAGATTCATTGACTTCTGTTGTTTATTATGGCTTTGGTCAATTGTAGCTTTGACATATTTTTAGTAATAAAAATGTTTATTTTTAGTAATAAAGATGTACATTAAGTTATAGCCTTAATTATACCCATATTGGCTGTTCTACTCCCTGCTAACAGTAAGGATAATATCTGTTAGTTTGGTACAATTTGGCCACGATGCCACTTCTGCCTCAATGGTGGGTTTGCTACCGGTTCTGGGGTTGTGGCTTGGTGGGCGTGGCATGACTTGGTGGATGTGGCTTGGTGGGCATGGCAGGGGAAGAATACTGTAAAATCGCCATTTCCTCCCTACACCAGGTGAAGGATACTGCAAAATCCCCATTTCCTCCCAGTCAGCTGGGACTCGAGAGGCAAAGAATAGATGGGGGCGGGGCCAGTCAGAGGTGGTATTTAATTTCCGCTACCAGTTCTCCAGAACTGGCCAGAACCTGCTGAAACCCACCTCTGTTCTGCCTCCATTTCTTATCTCTTCTTTGGTACCTTGTTGAACAATGATGGCATATTTTGGGTTGTTTCTCATAAAATAAAAAATAAATGTATTCCTTTAATTAACATTTAAAGTGATTTCTGAGCTTTTCATTCCAGTTCAGTATTAGGCATAACCAGGCTATTGTGGATTGTTCGACTAACAGGGATAAAAAAAATCCTGACATCTTTTTATATGTAAACCAAATCTGCCCATTTCTTGGTGTTGATGCTCTATTATTTGAGACATACAGTAGGTAAGGAAATTGCCCACATGAGGTAGCCGGTTGAAAGATAACAGTAATAAGGAATTCTTTATGCTGGTGCTATTTGGTCATGTGGGCAATTTTGGGAAAATTGGGGGAATACATCTATGTAGTAAGTGTGTTGGATGACATCCTATCAAGCATCAAGGTATGCTATACCTTGAATAGGGTCTGTATATAGTGCTAAATAAAATCCCAGGATCTGAGCCAATCATGTGATTAAACCCAGTTTTCCCCATGTATAACTTCTGTAAATTGGAAAGGTCCCAAAAGCATTCAGAATATTACCACAGCTATTTCTGATTATTTTATTTTTAGTGTGAATATTTTATATACACATAGAAACAAACATGGACTCAATTCCCCAGAGTTATGAGACCAACACAGAAAATGCTTCTAGACATACGCTTGAAGAACAGAAAAATGGTCCAATCAAAGGTAAGCACGGGCATATTTTATGTAATGTGTGTTTGTGGGTGTGCCTTTCTTGGGAATTGCTGTTTCTGTTGTTCACTTTTTATAGAGAATCCAATAAGGCTACTTCCAAATTACTGATTTCCAGCATTTTCTGTTCTGTGGTTACTTTCAACCTGATCTCCAATTACTTTTCCTTTTATTAATAAGAGTTTAAGTCAAGGGTGAAATTCAGCAGGTTCTGACAGGTTCTGGAGAACCAGTAGCGGAAATTTTGAGTAGTTCGGAGAACCGGCAAATACCATCTCTGGCTGGCCCCAGAGCAGGATGGGAATGGAGATTTTACAATATCCTTCCCCCAGGAGTGGGAAGGGAATGGAGATTTTGCAGTATCCGTCCCCTGCCACATCCACCAAGCCACGCCCACAGACCCGGTAGTAAAAAAAAATGAATTTCACCACTGGTTTAAGTGGTACTGCAGCACCCTGCTGACCAAAATGGGGCATGTGAGGACCCCGCACAGGACACCCTGTGCCCTTTTTTTGGTCTGGACGGCCTCCTGCAGCACTCTGCTGGCCAAACATGGGCCAGATTTAAATACCCCGTGTGCCATTTTGGCTGCTAGAGGCACAGCGGTCTGATCCTTTGCTATTTCCTTTGCTATTTCTAGGCCAGCCCTGTGGGCCAAATTTAAGCACCCCACAAGCTGGATTCAGCCCACGGATCTTGAGTTTGACACCCCTGGTCTAAGGCATTTAACTGGAGCAGAGAAAACATAGAAGCTATGTGAAACAATTGCCCTTTGGGGCATTCACATGTCAGAGAGGGAGTCTCATTCTGTGTCTTTTATGGATGCTAACTTTGTCATTCATCTCTAACTGCTCCAGTGGTGGGTTTCAATTTTTTTTACTACCGGTGGGTGTGGCTTGGTGGGCATGGCATGGCTTGGTGGGCGTGGCTTGGTGGGCCTGGCAGGGGAAGGATTCTGTAAAATCTCCATTTCCTCCCGATCAGCTGGAACTTGGGAGGAAGAATAGATGGGGGCAGGGCCAGTCAGAATTTTTACTACCGGTTCTCTGAACTATTCAAAATTTCAGCTACTGGTTCTTCAGAACCTGCTGAAACCCACCTCTGAACGGCTCCCACCAGAATAAATGCTGATACTAGAACTTCCTGCTTAATTGAATCTTTGCAATTTTAACTAAAGGAAAGGAACTTGAAATATACAATGCGGAAAATGAATTTTAAAACGTTTTTATTTAGCCTCCCCCCCACCTTTTAAAGTCATGCAACTTATAACGATTCTCTTTCCATCACCACTTCTTTATAAAAAACAACTTACATCTTGCTCCTTTTGCTTCTTTCTTGAAGAATTTTGGCCTGAATGCTTGCCAAGTATTACAGAAGAAAGGGAAGAACAGTCAAGGGAGGAGAACATTCCTTTGTCTCCCTCAGGATTAGGGACAAATGTGAAGACTCAAATTGTAGGTGACAGGTGAGAGAGGTTATGCACAAATCTTTTTTTTTATCCACAGGTATAAAATGGAGCTATGTTTTAAACCGTGTTATGCATGCTCTTGTCAAAGAAAAAGATGAAGGAGTTGTCTTTTAAGAGTTAGAAGGCATTTCTATTATCTTTATAACTGTTGTAAGTAGAGTTGGCAGAATTGCATCTAAAGTATGCAAATAATGAATGTTATGTTAAAAGTTTTAAAATGTATAACCCCATAGGTTCAGGGGTGAAATGCTCCCGGTTTGGACCGGCTCAAGCGAGTAGGTAGTGATGGTTGTGGGCAGTTTGGAGAACCAGTAGCAAAAGTCCCTGTCCCCGCCCCCCCCCCCATACCCAGCTGAGCCACGCGATCATCAGAGCCTTTTTCCCCCCTTTTAAATGGCTCTGACGATCCAAGCTCTGATGATCCCAGCTGAGTTGCCTGCCGATCAGGCAACTCAGCTGGGATTGTTAGAGCCTTTTGAAAGCATTTTTTAACATGGTTTTACATGTAAAAAATGGTTTTGAAAGTAAAAAAAAAATTGGCCAAGCCCACCCAGTCATATTATCTCCCCCCCCACCAAGCCACGCCCACAAAACCGGTAATAACAAATTTTAAATTTCACCCCTGCATAGGTTATTCAAGTGCAGACCTAATATGGCATTTTTGCCCTGTTACTGCCTGACAACTGGTTGTATGCGACCGAGGGTCACTTTATAGAGATGGGTGGCCATATAAAATATACTAAATAAACAAATTAATTAACCGGGAGGAACAAAATAAGCTTGTTTTCTGAAACTTTCTATAAAGTATGCGTGGGGAATGTCTTGTCTATAGGCATAATTTGGTCTACTAGGTGAGCTCTTCTCTTCCCTGAGAACTTTTCTGGAGAGGGTCAGGGGAGAAGATGGCTGAGAAGAGCATAACATGCCTGCAGTTAATTGGGAATCAACAAATTGCCCATTCATTTTATTTAAATATGCTTTGTTATTCTTGTCTTAGATCCATCAGACCTGGAGTTGGAAAAAGACAGAAAAACATGGAAAAATCCTTTGAAGATCTGAAAGAAGATTCTTCAAGAATTGAGATGCAATACCAGGTACCATGAGCTAAGTGAAAAACAACGCCATTGAGAATTTAATAGGGGGAAAATGAATAATGTTTTCTTAATTGTTATAGAAAAATACTGTTTGCTTTACCAAAACATCTTATATCTCGCTGCTGAACAAATAATAATTTTCCTCCTCATTGACCATCTGTGCTACTATAAAACATTTTATTTATTTATGCTATTTATATGCCACCTATCTCACTATCCAAAGTGACCTGCATTTCCTATTATACAAGCGGGATTTAATGGATCCCTCAAATTAAGGTCTTTGGGTGACAAGGAAGAAAGTGGAAATGATCTCTCTATAGAATGTCAAGCATATTGATCAAGACAGGTATAAAAAAGACACAGTGGACTTTCAGCTGAAAATCACTAGCTATAGAAGCAGAGGTAGAAGAAATGCAGAATTATTTTGCTGGATATTAAACAGCAAACATGGAAATGGATGAAAAGAACAAAACAAGGAGCTGTTGGCTGAATGAATGGGATTAAAAGTAAAAGCACTGAATTCCAGAAGGATTATTTGATAAATATGTATGGGAGTAGCAGTGTTATGAATATACAATGGAAACAAATGCTAGTGTCAAAGAAAAAAAGATGGAAAAAGGAGGTAGTAAATGCTGTGAGAATGATGAAAAATTGTGAGATTTTGGATACAGATGGTATAATGTTTAAATACACATGTGGTTTAATTAAGGACTGTTTGTGTGAAGTTTATAGACAAATATACAGCAGTAAAGGTAATAAGAATGAATGCAAAAAGTACAGAGGGATAAGACTAATAAGGATGCCTGGGAAAGGCAAACCTTAAAGGTTTTAAGTGGAGGCAATTAGCAAAATCTGGGAAATGCAGTGAGACTTTATTCCATGTGGGCAATGTGCCAGCCAGATGCTTATTCTTCAGAATGTCACTGAGAAATTTATGAATATGAGAAAAATAGAGAAGAGTGTATAGGCTTGAAGTTGCAGGCAAAATGTTAGATTGCAAGAGGCAACAAGAAGTGTGGATCTGAAAATATCTACGAATAAGATTTGACCCTTTGCAGAATGTCTTACTAACAATAGAAAAATCAGTGGGAACATTTTAAGACACATAAATGCTGGTAGCAAGGTGGTACATGGTTTACTGTAAGGAATGATTCTTGAGAGAGCTGAAAATAGTAGCCTAGAAGAGACTGCTTTTGCTCACTTTGGTATATGGAAATTAATATTGAGTATGATAGAAGAAATATTTTAAAATCAGGCTGATGTGTTCTAAATCAGGGGGCAACTTTAAGACTTATAGACTTCAACTCCCAGAATTCCTCAGCCAGCAAAGCTGGCTGAGGAATTCTGGGAGTTGAAGTCCACAAGTCTTAAAGTTGCCAAGGTTGGAAACCCCTGTTCTAAATGGGTACTTAGCACTAGAAATAGCACTTAGACTTATATACCGCTTCATAGTGCTTTTATAGCCCTCTCTAAGTGGTTTACAGAATCAGCATATTGCCCCCAACAATCTGGGTCCTCATTTTACCGACCTCAGAAGGATAGAAGGCTGAGGCTTGAGCCGGTGAGATTTGAACTGCCGAACTGCTGAACTGCAGCTAGCAGTCAGCTGAAGTAGCCTGCAGTGACTGCAGTGACAAGTAGCCTACTTGAAATATATATAATAAAACAAGGATGAATGGCTGCTAACACAATATGGATTGAGTACAAGTACATGATTAGTATGAAAGAAGTATATGCTCAGTTAATTAATATCTTTAATTTCTTTGATTTAATGTTTGTTATGTTTGTTATTCCATTTTCTGTCGTTTGCATTATGCTGGTTACTCAGAAAGAGACTGCATGATGTGTACATGTTTGTCATTTGCTTTCAGAGAAGAAAATAAGAAAGGGAAAAATATTTGGGAATTGAGTAGCAACCTATATCTAGATGTAAAGTTTTGGATGCAAAATATAAATAAATAAATGAAAAGGAGATGAGCTGTTTATTCTGGAATCAGATTTTCTCTCTTTAAAAGTGCATGCTTTAATAATGATTAGTACAAGCTAAAACATTGGCTTATCTATCATTACATTATTTATATTGCCATATTAATTGCAGGATTCCAGTGAGGCAGAGATGACGGATCCAAACTCATTTCTGGAATATCCAGATGGCATTGTGAAATGTGAAAAAAATAGAGAAAGTCTTGCCAGGAGCCCTACCAAACTGCTCGGAAGAATCAGCTTTGATCAGCATAATCTCTTATCTCCTGATCAGTGGAAAACAGGAAGACAACTGGGAAAATGCTTGCAATTAGAAAGGAAGGTTATGTTCCCGGATGATAAAAGTACAAATTGCTTTATTTCTAATGGTGTTGTAAAATGTCAGCACAATAAATATGAACCAAGGTCAGAAAGCAGAAAAGAAAGTAACTCTGATTATGATGCTGAAGAGATGGTAAGTGAAAAAGAATCTGAACTACCATTTAATTGGTCCAAATGTTCACAGCAGTGGGATGAACAACTAAGTGAAGTTAAGGCACAAGTGGATGAAAAAAACAACTCTTCTTCTTCTTCTGGTTCCAAAGAACATTCTGGCATATTTTTCAGTGGATCCACCATTTCTAAGATTCCAATATGGCTTTTGGAAGATTTAGATGGTGATGTATCACAGGTAACAGGAAAGTCAAGGAATTCTTCACTAGATGTTTCTGACTTTCAGAACATAGAATGGAAACAGTCTAATCCAGAGGACCATAGTTCCAAATCCAAGATTATTCAATGTACACAAAGGTTTGGGCAGTGCAAAAATAAATGTAATGTTGAAGCAGATGAATGTTCAGATACCAAATTAGGAAGGAACCCTGGGTTTAAAAAAATCAATGATCAAATCATAAATGTTACAATTAAACCAGAGAAAAATCAAGAGACAACACCTGCTAAATCACAAATGAAGCGCCACAACAATGCAAACACTGGAAAGAGATGGAACGGAAAATCCTCTTCGAGTGATTCATTCTGTATACCTACTGACAACGATTCGCCTTGTCCTCACTATCTCCCAAGGTGTGGGCTCCATAGAGCATCCAGCAGAGGCAAGGATGGGGGACTCTCTGATGCCGATTATGCCACAGATGAGCCCAGTGAAGCTGAGGATTATATCTTAAAAAGCTGTGGAAAAACGTTTCCCAAGAAACTCAGTGCTCAGGAACTCATGAGACAAAATAAAACCCCACAGACCACAAGCAGCAGCAGTAGCAGTGAATCTGGTCTCAGAGATGGCTGCTTGAAATATGAAAAGCCTTTCTCTTCCCATATGGCATCTCCTTTTCATCCCCAGGAAGCCACAAGAGTTCAACGAGAGCCTGAAATACTGATCAAGGGTATTGAAAGAAATTATGGCGGAGAACTAAATTGGCAGGCTCCTTCTCTGAGAAATGATCTTGTGGCTCACCTCTTTCCTGTTTTCAAGAGCAAAGCAAATCCAGAACATAGGAAAGGCACTCAAGGTAATTTGAAAAATATGTGCTCTGCAAATGCAGTCATCCTATAGGAGGCTGGCTGGGGTATTCTGGGAGCTGAAATTGGGAGAACAAAGTCATTGAAGTTGAGACACACTGCTTTATACCGAGGTTTAATGTTGGTAGAAGGTTTTCTTGAACTAGGCTGCCACCATTCAGGCTGAGTTTACTAATGTAGCCACTTCTAATCTGTGAGACTGGGAAATTCTTGGCCTTTTTCTCAACATTTACCTTCAGCTTAGCTTTAGGAAAACTAGGGCTGGGCAGATGCATTTTGAATTTTCTCATCCCAAAGGACAAGAGGACAGAATTTAGAAGATCTAAGGTCAGTCCCAGATTCACAATGGGGTAGCTATGCGCCTGTACAGTCTTGCATGTGACAAAGGTTTTAGTGGAAAATTCCAGTGTTCAATCTCTTTGAATGAAGAGATGAAGCCAAATCTCTTGGTTAAAAAAAAAGGAATTTATTAGGCATAAAAGGAAAGAAAGAAAATTAAATAATAAGGCATGCACAAGCTTTCCAATAAATCAGTACATTAGACCAACTTAACTAGCTACGTATTATCTCCTTGAATAAGAGGTTTCAGCACATGTTCAGAGTTCATTGCAGAAGATAAAGTTGGTGGTCATCTGGACCTTCTGATTGGATGTTACCAGGGAGGTTCCCCTTGCTGTTGCCTTTTTCTCATGCATTATTCTTATCTTCTTTATAGAAGGCAGAGTGTAATTAAAAGCTAGACTTTTTGGAGATGCAGCCTGTAACTTTGCCCAGTGAATGCACCAGCTCGGATGAGTCTAGTCTAGTAGCTAAACTGCCTTCCTGATGATCCTTAAAACAGTGATGAAAATATATTCTGGTTTTCATCAAGCGCATAAAAGGGATTATACAAGAGAGGACTTATAAAAAAAAATACACAGGAGCTGAATTCCATCTGCTTAGAGCTTCCAGCACAATGCAATTTTAATGTGCTTCATTGTGTCATACCACAGGATAGGGATTTATTGTGGATGCTTTATAATTGTTAGAGATGCAGCTCTGGAAGCAGTAATTCTTTCTACCTTTTATTCTATTAACCACTGAGGACAAGAGGAGAGATAAAAAGAGAATCCTTTTGGCTCTTTGTCTTGTCTTTGCTTTGTAAGCCTGATAACAGAAGGCTCCCTTTTTTAATTGTTTCCTACAATAAAATAAAATAAAATAAAATAAAATTGCGTCCATCCTTCTTTTTCCCCACTCTGTAGTGAGGGGAGGATCTCAAGAGAGGCAGTCTTTCTGTCTAAGTATATAACCTCCTTAATAATAAATGGATTAAACTTTTCAGAGCTTAAGCACTGGATATTTTTGCTGATTTTCACTGAGCTTGGTACTCCTCACTTATACTGTTATGGATACAGATCTGTTGAATGAACTGGAGGATTAAGGTTAAGTCAATATGTTCACTTCAATAATTTTAATAAAGCTGTGATAAGAAGAAACATCAAAATAACATTTAGATTATCATTCCTCTGAAAATTAATTCAAAATTGGGTGACTTCATTGAACTGCAATTTTGTGGCAGGGTGGGAAATTGAGGGGAAGATAAATTGATTATGCAGATGCAGGTTACATATGATACCAGTTACAAGTATCTTACCAATTAAAATGTATAATGTTGTAAACATCCACTGCAGTGGTGGGTTGCCCCTGGTTCGCACCGGTTCTATAGAACTGGTAATAAAACTGGCGGGAGGCTCTGCCCACCAACCCCAATGTCATCAAAAGGCTTCTGCGCATGCGCAGAAGAGTGCGAATGCACGTGAGCAAAGCAAGCACGCACTCACAGCCCCGCTGCAAACCGGTAGTAAAGGTAAGTAGAACCCACCCCGATCCACTGTGTTTGTTGAAACCTTTCCTGAAATTCCCTGAAAGACTTTGATTGTGTGAGCTTGACAATTTCTTGCTTAGTGGTTATTAAATAATGATGGAATTTGATGAGATTCCATGGCACAGTTCGATGAGTAAGGTGAACGCTAGATGGCAGTAAAGAGATACAGAAATCTAGTTGCCACCCCCCTACCCTCATTTTTTTTTGCAGCCTAGTTCTGATACTCTTAATACTGATACAACTTGCCAGTACCACTGAAAGTGCCCAAGCCTGCCAGGGTGACTTCGGTCTGCACGCCACGAATACAACTTCAGTTCTTCTTTCCACCTGAGAGGTTTGTTTTGGAGCCCAGAGAGCTTTATTTACACCCCTGATGCCAATTGAAACCATAAATCACATGTGGGCTTAATATGTTATATGTACTAAACCAGAATTTCAAAGTTTTTTCTCCCCATGTAATAACTTTTGGTCATTCTGATCAGTGGTGGGTTTCGGGCAGCGACGGGAGGCTCCGCCCGCCCGGATATCATCATGGACGCTCTGCGCATGCGCAGAAGGTTCTGCACATGTGCAGAAGCGTCATGTGCGAGCTCACAATTCCGAACCGGTAGCGAAGGTTAGTGGAACCCACTACTGATTCCGATCCCTTGTTTCTCAACTTCTCAACTTTTAACAGGTGTGGGCTTCAACTTCCAGAATTGCCCAGCCAGCATGAGGAATGAAAAGGGTTTCACGATACCTCCATTACCTTACTTGACTATCTTGTTAATGCACAGTAATATAATCACAAGAATTTCTTTCTAGAGCAAGCTCCAAAGAGGCAGATGGCCAAGCTAGAACACAAATGGGAGGATCCTGTCAGCCACAGAGAAACCTCTCTGTTAGCTCAAATGAAAGACGAGCAAGCAAAAGCAATGGATTTTCTCAGGTAAGGAAATTAGGAAGATTTATTTAGGATAGAAGTATAAATCCTTTATCTTTCTTTCTCTCTCTCTCTCTCTGTCTCTGTCTATCTATGTATACTTGTATGCATATGCATGTGTATGTGTATGCATACATTGTGTATGTATGTATATATGTGTGTGTGTGTGTGTGTATATACACACATGTATTCACACTTTTATATTTATACATTTATAAAAGAGATTAGACAACCATTTATCTGAAATGGTATAGCACCGTGATGGCACGCATAGCCATATCAGTGGGCACATGAGCTCAACTCTGGTGCGCATGCGCATGCTGGCCAGCTGATTTTCAGGCCTTCTGGGCCCACCAGAAGTTGGCAAACGGGCCTCTGGGGTGTGTGTGAGGAAGGCAGTTTTTGCCCTCCCCAGACTCCTAGAGAGGCTCTGGAGCCAGGTGAGAAAGAAAAA
>WNWU01016891.1:0-25991 GCA_012654045.1 Ptyas mucosa | reverse complement strand
GATAGATAGATAGATAGATAGATAGATAGATAGATAGATAGATAGATCCAGAACTGTTCCCAATAAAAGACAATTGAGCTGGTTATTAAATATCAGCAGATATCAATATGGGATATGTTTTAAAACAATATTAATAAAGGTTGGAGACAATCATGGTAAAGAAAAGGGAAGGAAGATGAGATTTTTGTAACTGAGTTGAGGATATTATCCCAAGATAAGTGAACAACTCCCATACCTGTTGGTGCGAGTTCCCAGTTTATACAAAAATATGAAGTAGGAATTGCACAAATACAAATTGTTACAAAAGCATATGGACAGTTTGCTTCTGTGTGGCTTTTCACATTAGTGTAAGCAGTGCTAAATAATCAGAAACTCAAAGATTAATATGATGCACAGGTTTAAGATCCTAGCTGATTTTACTTTTTCTTTCAGTCCACAATTTATAAGCAAAAAGCAAATCCTCATTTATGATCTTAAATGTAATAACAAGTGTGAACACCACCATACATTTTTCATCTTTGATTAGGATAACCGTTGGCATGGATGGGAAGGGCTAGAGAAAAAGGGAACATAATACATGCACTGTTTTTTGCAGCGGTCTATACAATTGGAGCTTTTAATAAAGCTCACAAATAACAAGATGAGTGATGGGGGAAGGCTAATGAGAACAATGACCACAAGAGTATCATTTGTATACTCTAATATATTGCATGAAAAAGAAAACCTGCTGCTTTAGAAGAGATGGGAAGGTGGGGGGCAAACACAAAATCTACTCCTACTTCTTCCATTGACAAAGAAGGAAAATGCTACACTGAAAAACTTGGCCACAAGTGATAGAGTTTCATTATTTAGTTAGTTAAGCCCCAGATTCTAGAATAATATATTTGAAGTGGTTGATGGCCAGATATTCAAGATATGCAGAGTGCAATAAATTTATCTGAAGAATAGCAATAGCACTTAGACTGCTATTTCTCTATAGCACTTTACAGTCCTCTCTGTGTAGTTTACAGAGTCACCATATTGCCCCCAACAATCTGGGTCCTCATTTTACTGACCTTGGGAGGATGGAAGGCTGAGTCAACCTTGAGTCGGTCAGGATCGAAACCAGGCTGTGGGCATAGTTAACTTGCAATATTGCATTCTGATCACTGCACCACCACTGCTCCTAATAAGCATGAGCATTTTAGTTTAGTTTATTTCTGGCTGCCAATTTCAAAATAAAGTTAAGGCTAATCTGAAACTTTGAATTTATTTATTTATTTATTTATCTTAGATTTCTATACCGCCCTTCTCCCTGGGGACTCAGGGCGGTGTACAGCCAAGTAAAAACACATAATATAAACATTAAAACAAATTAAAAAGAATATCTAAATTTGGCCCAAAAATTTAAAAAACACCCCACTTTAAAATCATTTAAAAGGCTTCGCTTAGGCCAGCCCGGCTTGTTGGAAGAAAAATGTTTTAAGGGCCCGGCGGAAGGCACGGAGGTCATGGATTTTTCTTATCTCAGGGGGCAGCTGATTGCAGAGGGTAGGAGCTCCCACAGAGAAGGCCCTCCCCCTGGGGGTCACCAGCCTACATTGCTTGGCTGATGGCACCCCGAGGAGACCCTCTCTGTGGGAGCGCACGGGTCGATGGGAGGTTGTTGGTGGCAGAAGGCGGTCTCGTAGATAACTGGGCCCTATGCCATGGAGCACTTTAAAGGTGGTAACCAACACCTTGAAGTGCACCCGGAAGACCACTGGGAGCAAGTGCAGCTCGCGCAGGAGCGATGTTATGTGGGAGCGCCATGTAGCCCCCGTAATTACCCGCGCGGCTGCATTCTGGACCAGTTGGAGCCTCCGGGTGCTCCTCAAGGGGAGCCCCATGTAGAGAGCATTACAGTAGTCCAGGCGAGAGGTGATGAGGGCGTGAGTGACCGTGCACACGGAATCCCGATCAAGAAAGGGGCGCAACTGGCGAATCAGGCGTACCTGATAAAAGGTCCCCCTGGCCACAGCTGTCAGATGTTCCTCTAAGGACAGCTGCGTATCCAGGAGGACTCCCAGATTGCGTGCCCTCTCCACGGGGGCCAAAGACTCGCCCCCGATAGCGATGGCGTTAGCTGGCTATATCGGGAAACCGGGAACCACAGCCACTCAGTCTTGGAGGGGTTGAGCTTGAGCTTGTTCCTCCCCATCCAGATCCGTACAGCTTCCAGGCACTGGGACATCACTTCAAGGGCATCGTTGGGGTGGTCTGGGGTGGAGATGTACAGCTGGGTGTCGTCAGCGTACTGATGATATCTCACCCCAAAACCACGGATGATCTCACCCAGCGGCTTCACATAAATGTTGAACAGAAGGGGCGAGAGGACCGACCCTTGTGGCACTCCACAAATGAGAGGCCTCGAGGTCGACCTCTGCCCCCCTGTCAACACAAACTGCGACCGGTCGGAGAGAAAGGAGGAGAACCATCGTAAAACGGTGCCCCCCATCCCCAGCTCTTCCAACCGGTGCAGCATGATACCATGGTCGATGGTATCAAAAGCCTCTGAGAGATCTAATAGGACCAGAACAGAGGAACAACCTCTGTCCCGGGCCCTCCAGAGATCATCAACCAACGCGACCAATGCCGTTTCCGTGCTGTGACCAGGCCTGAAACCCGACTGGAACGGATCCAGATAGGACGTTTCCTCCAGGAATTGTGGGAACTGTCGTGCAACCACACTCTCAACAACCTTCGCCACAAAGCGAAGGTTGGAGACAGGACGATAGTTAGCCAATATTGCCGGGTCCAGGGAGGGCTTCTTGAGGAGAGGCCTCACCACCGCCTCCTTCAAGGCGGCGGGGAAGTAACCCTCACTCAATGAAGCGTTAATAATTCCCTGGAGCCAGCCTCGTGTAACCTCCCGGGAAGCCAGTACTAACCGGGAGGGACACGGGTCCAAAAAACATGTGGTCGCATTAAGTCTTCCCAAAATCCTGTCCACGTCATCCAGAGTCACAAGGTCAAACTCTTCCCAGATGACGCTCTCAAGACTATTCCTCGTCATCCCGCTCGGATCTACCCAGTCAGAGTCCAAATCCCGTCGGATCTGAGCGATTTTGTCATACAGATATCGTCCGAAATCCTCAGCCCTGCCCTCCAGGGGGTCCTCCCTCACTCCCGATTGAAGCAGGGAGCGGGTCACCCTGAACAGGGCCGCCGGACGATTCTCTGATGACGCAATAAGAGCGGAAAAGTAATTAGACTTTGCCGCTTTTATCGCCACTGGGTAGGCTTTAATATGTAGCCTTACCAGTGTTCGATCAGATTCGGCAAGACTGGCCCTCCAACCGAATCAAGGTTGGATTATGCCACATTGTGAACGGGAACCTTTCTTCAATAACAGACATATATTTTCCACTGTATGTTTCCTAAAGTCTCTGATACAGCCTTTTTAAAAGGAAAATAATATATTTAACAGTTATAACATACATTAGCCTGAATTTTAAGATTAATAACCTCCCTCCCTTTTTTTTCCTTCCTAGCTTGAAGACCTCACACAAGACTTCACTGTTTCTCAGTTAAGCGTTGAAGCAGATTACCTAGAGGATGTTGCATGAGTAGAAAGCAGAAATCTTAAATGGTGGGACTGTCGACCTTTGTAGACTGTATTTTAAGACAATCAATCTTCTGAAATATCCCCTCACAAATCGTGCCTTTTATTTCAAGAGAAAAAATAAAACAACCCAACAAAGCTGGAGAGGGGAAAGATTTTAAGCTCGCAAAGAATGGAGTTTAATACTGCTGACTAGTTCAACTAAGGTAGTAGTTAGGTCCCAGAGAGATGTCTGTTGCAGGCGACAGACACGCCACCATTTGATTTATAAACATTCATAAGGGAAGAAATCCATAAAGCATATGAAGAATGGCAGACATGGTTTGATGTTATGGCAACTATCTAGTTTTTTTTTTTTTAGCTGAAGAAAGTAAGAAAATTCAGCAAGGTTGCTATTTTGTTGACTCAGTTTTCAGTATAATTTATCTTTTAGCTACTGAAGTTATTTCAGTTGACAGGGCATAATTGACAAGATTCTCAAAATGGCAATAGAATACCTAACTTGAGGTATATTACATGTTAGTTCTGAATTATGAATCCCTCAGGATTTCTAGCAAGTTGACCTTTTTTGCAGCTTTACGTGTTTAGTTCTGTGTGGCCAAGATTGCTAAGTACTTCTGAATATTGCCGCTGAAATATGAGCCTTAACTTTAAACCTATTTTTATATATATTAAAACATTGTTACCATTTCGTTTAATTTAATGAAAATTATAAATGATTATTAGCATGTTTTTTTCTTTGAAACACAGGTGAATGCAAAATAAAAATATTTCCAAAAAAACACTTTAAAGTTCTGTGATAAGAGTTCTTTATTTAAAATAATTCTCTTTGTATCCTTGTTTTTTAATGGAGGGTATGAACCTTCTTTAGTCTGCTTCTAGGCACCTTAAGTTATAAAACTAACTTAAGTGGTCTGAACTTCAGTATATCATATATATGGCTATGCTTATGATTAAATGCATATAGAAATGCAGTGTTTACACATAAGCTTTGTACAAGGGTTTTAAGTGATACTCAGCAATATATTATCTGTTATATAGTTATATTAATCCTTGACCATTTTCTTGAGCATCTTAGTGCACTTAATAAAAATTGACAACTTTCTTTTGAGGTAAATTGTTTTTTTGAATTAAAATTATCCCAACTACTATCAGTAAATTGAAATTGGTTGTGATTTGCAGTATATTTTTAAGGTTGCTTTCCACCAATATGGTGTTTTGTTAGGCCACAATACCTGTAATTCATATGAATTATAGCCAAGCACTTGAGGAAGGAATCAGTAGGAAAGGCTGCTTTAGTTTGTCTGGGTTCTATTTGTTGAGTATATTAAATAACAAAATGATTCCTTTCCATACAAGCACTTATGGTGGAAACGTGAAAAATTAAATTTTGGGCTCCCTGCCCCCCCTCCTCCACCTTGTTTCTGTAGTATTTTGACTGATAAAGAGTTCTAGAGAAGATAACACTTAAATATATTTTTTTGCCACTTTATTTATTTATTTATTGGTTCGATTTATATGCCGCCCTTCTCCGGAGACTCAGGGCAGCTTACAATGCGTTAAGCAATAGCCTTCATACTTTTGTATATTTATACAAAGTCAGCTTATTGCCCCCACAATCCGGGTCCTCATTTTACCTACCTCAGAAGGATGGAAGGCTGAGTCAACCTTGAGCCTGGTGAGATTTGAACTCACAGTAATTGCAGGCAGCTGGCAGCTAAGTGCTATTCAACAGCGCTTTAGTCCGCTGCTCCACCAAGGCTCCAGTTGGTGGCTCCAACAATGGATTACTGTAGGTTTTCATGAATTAATACAACTATGGTTGCTGAAGTCCATGCAACTGTTACTAGTTTTGTGTTTGGCTTTGGTGGGGTAGAGTCGAGTGGGATAAAATACTGTTTACCAAGAGTCCCTACTTAGCTTAAAACAAAAGAAAAATGTGTTGAGACTTCCAGACATTGTGTTTTCATTCCATTTTCTCCCTTTTATAAATAGTAATTTCAAAGCTCTATTCCTACCTAGGCTACTGTTAGGTTGTAGTTAGATGGAAAAAATGAAAAGAATAACTGCAAAGGACTCGCAAAAAAAATAATCCAGAGTTTTATAGAGTATGCTTTTATTAGGTATTAGGAAAAGATGGATCTTATGAAGTTCAGTATGAAGTCAGAAGTTTCCATTGCATACTGTGGCCAAATTCACTTTTCCTATCAAGCCATAAGCTGTGATTATAGTGGCTCTCAGTTAATACCAAATACTAAGCCAGTGGCATTTGAAAGGCCCTCACTTAGTTCCATAATTACATGTAGTGATGTAATTACTTCATTGAAAGTTTTTAATTATTTCTGGTATTACACTGTACTTTCCATGTGCTCCAGGCAACGTTGAGAATGAAGCGTCACTGAAGTAAGTTGTACTATATCAATTCACCTGATAAAATGTTCTACTTAGTTCAGTGGGACATATTATGAGTACTGCAGACAACACAGGATTGCATGTCGAGTATGAAACAATGTGACTTGTAATGCAACTACATTTATGTATAAGATGGGTATCAAACTGGCGGCACACGGGCCGGATGCATCACGTGAGGCCACGCCCACTCCAGCTCCGTGAAGGGGAAAAACACTCTGAAACGTCACATAACGGCCATGTGACGCTGCGAGTTTCACCCTCATGGTGTAAGAAGATCCTCATTGCTTACTTTTGCGCAAAGCGCACAGGGCAGCAAACTTATTCCAATGAATACTAAACACGGCAGCATTTTTGGCATATTCCCATTTGACATCCATTGTCTGTAAGTCAGCTTTTAACATCTGTTGGCCATTTTATGTGGTCTACCCGATTTCCGCTTTCTTTCTGGTGGTGCTGATCGTACAGCGTTTTTCAAGTATTGATGTTCTGGCAAGTGAAGAATATAGCCAGCTAGGCGCATTGGATGTTCTGTCCCAATGGCCTGCAACTTCCTAGATCCACTTCACTGCAAAAGTTCCTCATTGGTAACATAGTTGTGCCAAGTGACACTCGAGCTCTCTGTAGGCAATGTTGATGAAACACATTGAGTTTTTGTGCTATGCATGCTGTTATTGCCCATGTTTCACTGGCATAGATCACTGTTGGTACAACAATTGTCTTGTAAAGCTGTAACTTGGTCATCTTATCTATTGTTGGAACTGACCAAATAGGTTGTAAGAGCTGAAAAACTGCTATGGCTTTACCAATTCTGTGTTTGACATCTGCATCTATGCTGCCATCTTATGATAACATATTACCGAAATATGAAAACTGCCGGACATGCTCTATCGGCTTTTGGCCAGTTGTGATTAATTTGTTAGGATTAATTTGTTGGTGACTTCCAATCAACATGACTTTAGTCTTATCAGCACTAATACTGTAGTCTTACTTTCCTAGTCTCTGTGTCTAAATTGGTACTCATGTCCTGCAAGAAATGCTAGTTTCTGACAACAGTGCAACGTCAGCAGCAAAATCAGGTCTGTGAGCCTTGTGTGATTCTTCCAGGGAATTCCACCGTTTGACCCATTCATTGCTTTCCACATAACAAAGTCTATGGTGAGGAAAAACAGAAGATAGCATTTTTCAAATAAACAAAGAGTAAATTCCTTACTTCTAT
Organism: Ptyas mucosa; assembly: GCA_012654045.1. NCBI lineage: Eukaryota > Metazoa > Chordata > Lepidosauria > Squamata > Colubridae > Ptyas > Ptyas mucosa. The sequence goes on along the minus strand of WNWU01016891.1, from coordinate 18,780 downwards.
TTCCTTTAAAGTATAAGTTGAATAGTTATTTAAAATACAGCATAAATCTTCAGCTTTATTCAGAAATGTGGTAAGGCTTATAGGAACTGTTTTGGAAAATGGCATCTCGTCATATGCTGCGTGACCTATTTCTCAGCTACTGCATTGCCTTGACGAATTGACAAGATGACAAGGATTTTGCAAGGGATAAATTCTGATGACTGATGGGATTTTACAACCGCATAAACTAAATGTGGAATTACTCTCAGGAACATATAAAAAGGCAATGTGTACCTGGAAGTCCATTCCTCCTGGGGGAAGTAGGAAATCAATCTCTCTGATAGAACAATCATTTTCTTACACTTATTTCTCATTTTAAGAAAAATAACCAACAATTAATAACATATAGTAGACATTTTTCTATACCAATTATCTCCTTATTCTCATCATAGCAAAAAGAAACTTGCTAAAAGCAACCAGTTTTTAGAGCTGGGATAAGCACTAGCTTAGAAAAGACAACGACTACAAATAAGAAACTGAACTGTCTTATGCATAAAAAATGAATGTAAATACCACTGGCTGTTCGTTACACATTGTTGGCTAAGCTTAGGGGGAAATAAATGAATGTTAACATTTTTCTGCTCCAGCAATTTCATTTTGAAGGACAAGATCTTTTTTTTGAAATTTTTTGCTAATGTCAGCTTTTAATCTTCATGACACCATTTCAACAATTCCAGGTTATCTTTTTGCAGCTCTCTCAATCAGCAGGCATTTCTACAAAGATGTCTGCCAATGCTAGGATTGTAAATATGTACCTGGAGGAAGGTAAAACATACAAGTTATCTACCGTGATTGTTGTATTCTCACACAATCTCAGATGATTCTCTTATTTAACAAAATAACATTGGGGGGAAATGTGGCCTTTTCAGATAAGCACTGATTATCTGAACTGCTATTTTTACAAGCGAAAGGAGGGTCACAGGTGCTCTGTTTTCTGATACATAAGCAGTCCAAAAGAGCTCAGGAAACAAGAACCAGCCAAGGCAGTTGCAGGTCCTGTCCTGGTACATGATTTGGCTCACCTCACTTCTGCTATTTTTAGTGGTAACACTAAGCTTAGGGCCCAAGGAATGCACAAAGATGAACATAAGGCTTCTTCGAGTTCATAAACATATCCACGTGGTTTTCTTGGTAACAATATAGAAATGTTTTGGCATTGCCTCCTTTAAGAGTGTGTCAATTTTGTAATCAGATTTACAGTCATGATTTCCTGGTGGTCTCCAATCCTGACCCTGCTTTAGTTTTTTAAAATTAGTAAGGTCAGCTACCCACTGATACCTCTTACAATAAAATGTAATTTTTCTGCTTATGTAATCTATTACATATGATCAAACCTTATATTCCTGTAAAGCATGCTATGCTGACTTTATGTATAACAGATACCACAAAACTTCATACTTTTCGTTGGAACATGACATCAAGTATCAACCTATAATTCCTTTTTTTAAAAAAAAATATAACTGCATCAAAGTTGAATTTTGCAAACAACTTAAACCTTTTATATACTAGGTCTATATCTTCATTAGAATGTTCAATTGTATGGATTATAAATTACTGTAGATGCTTTAACTGTTGCTAAATTATTACTGCATTCTGTAAGCTGATGAGTCAGGGTACCAGGTTAATAATAGCAATAGCATTTAGTCTTATATACAGCGCATTACAGCCCTCTCTAAGCGGTTTAGAATGTCAGCATATTGCCCCCAACAATCTGGGTTCTCCTTTTACCGACCTTGGAAGGATGGAAGGCTGAGTCAACCTTGAGCTGGTCAAGATCAAACTGCCAAACTGTGACAGTCGGCAATCAGCAGAAGTAGCTTGCAGTACTGCATTCTAACCACTGCGCCACCACATTAACTCTGCTCCACAAGACCAGACCGCTTTCAGGCTCGATACTGTGGTAGCAGCAGCAGCAGCAGCAGCAGCTCCTGGAAAGATGGATTTTATAACGAGTTCACTCTGAGCTTGCAATTTCTCTCTGGCTCAACATTGAAAGGCAGCTTTCAACCCACCCACCCCCCAACCCCCGCTACTTTCCATTCACGGTTGTTTCGCCGTTCCGACAGACTTTTACTCCTGAATGCCACGGAGGCCAAGCTAGTGAATATAAAGTTGCCTCCACAAAATCAGCCTCGTCGGGGAACGGTGGTCGCTTTCCCCAAAGGAGCTTTTTCAAGAGGCAACTGGACTTTCTGGTGGGGTGGTGGTTGTTTTCTTTGAAGACGTTTGGCTTCTCATCCAAGAAGCTTCTTCGGCTCATTTCTTGGATAAGAAGCGAAACGTCTTCAAAGAAAAGAGGCCCCCCCCCCCCCCCCTAGAAAGTTGCCTCTTGAAAAAAAATCGCCTTTGGGACAACCATGACATGGATGACTGAGAAGCTCCATATAAATCAGAGTCTTCAAACTTGGCAGCTTTAAGTCTTGTGGACTTCAACTCCTAGAATTTTGGGAGTTGAAGTCCACAAGTCTTAAAGCTGCTAAGTTTGAAGACCTCTGATATAGACGGTGGTCGCTTTTTTGCTTCCATTTCCGCGCTTTGGAACGCCCGTCCTCGTTGGACTCAGAACGAAAACTAGCGCCCTCGGGTCTTCCTCTATTGTGGCCACAAGTCCGGGAGAAGCCCAGCCCCTCCTTTCACAGTTTCCCGCTCTATTCCTGCTGCCTCCGCTATGGAACTGCGGCGCGGCTTAAATTCGACGATCTCTTTTAAGACTCCTTTAAGCGAGCGTTCTAACGGAGGGCTCGACGTCATACGTCACAAAGCTTTCGCTTTCCTTTGGAAAACTGGAGGCGTGATCTTTCTCTGAGTCAGCGTCCTTCGTTGTGGGATTTGGAGGCTGAGCTAGGAGAAGGGAGTGTAAATGTGGGCGCTGGGAGACCCGAGCTTCGCAGAGAAGGCGCTGGAGGGCTGCATCCCATAATAACGGGGCGACCCACCGTTGTCTAGGCTAACTGTTGGGACAAGACGGGATACGGAATAGCTCAAGAGAAGGAGAATAGCGGTGGCATTATCGTAGGGTATCACGTAAAGGAAGAGGTATTAAGATAGGCACACAATAGGTATTGGAGAACAGGAACGGGATGCGCACTGAATTGGACTTTGTATTACATACAGACACTGGATTGATTCTGCTGAAGCATGTTTATTGAGAAACTCAACTTGGAACTGATTGGCCACAGAGCTTTTGGCGTTATTTAAACATGTGTTATTTAAGAAATCCTGTTGCTAACACTTAATGGCTTTGGAGATTCTCAGCAGTCCAGGTCCTTGGTTGTCCCAAAGGTGCTTTTTCAAAAGGCAACTGCATTTTGTTTTTTCCTTGAAGATCTTTCGCTTCTCATCCATGGTCAGAACTGAAGAAGCCTCTTGGATGAGATACAAAAAACAGTCCAGTTGTCTTTTGTAAAAGCCCCTTTGGATTGTTAACATTGTTAAAGGTTATTGGATATTCCTATACTTCAGTTAGAAATGGGAAGAAGTTGGTTCAGTTGGTTATTTACATGATACTTTTAAACTGGTAGCATATTCAGAAAACTGAACCAAGGTGCTTTTGAGCACCTACAAAATGTGTTCATTAGGTAAATTAAGTTCTGCCTTGAACAGGAGGTTGGGCTAGAAGATCTTCAAGGTCCCTTCCAACCCTATTGTTTTATGTTCTAAATCAGAGGATGTGACTATGATTTTATTGTTGGACTGCGGTTGGAATATTCAAAAACACTTGAATGCTAATTTTGGGTGTAATGGTTGTAGGACAATTTGCTTTTTAGTAATAATGATTGCTTGCAGGCTTGTATAAAAACATGCCTGAAATTATGGATATTTTATGTGTGGGTGAGAAATATGGGTAGACAAAAGAGTTTGAATACCTCTTTGGAAAGACTAAGCTGTGCAGGACATGAAACACTGGACAATATAAGAATCACAATCTGTGGACAGGCATCCTAGTTTCAAGCTGCTAATACTCTTTGTTTTCCATGAATCACCTGGAAAGGGAGAGAAAAGAAGATAACACATGTTGGGGGTTGTACAAAATTAGACCACAGGTTAAAAGTAGTTTATGTTCAGATGGTTGCCCATTTTGGTTTTAAATAAACAATAAACTGCTACAATATTTCTTTTAAAAATACTATGCAGATTTTTGATTAAAAGAGAAGCGAGGTGCCAAGGCAGCAACTCTGCATTTCTTCAAATTAAATGCATTTTTGCGCAACAGCTGTATGATTAGTGCCCCTTTAAACCTTGACATATTCTAATCTAGAGTATTTCTTTATTTTCAGAAGCCTGCACAGCCATACTTTTTCCACTTTAAATGAGCATAAAATTATTACTGTATCTTTCTAAATTATAAGACAACATGATTACTGCATCTTTCTGCATCTTTCTTTTTAATTTGGGGGATTTGGGGTTTTTAAATCAGATTTTAATATTTTAATTCTATATATTGTTTGGTTGTTTTATTCTGTGAGCCGCCCCGAGTCCCTCGGGAGAAGGGCGGCATATAAATCCAACAATAAAATAAAATAAATCTTTCTAAATTATAAGACAACATGATAATGAATGTGTTTGTGTGTTTTTAATCAAATCTATTCCCTCAATAATTTTTTATATCTGTTTTTAGGCAAAAATAATTTTAAGAAAAAGGAGGAACCGATATTTGTGCTAGAATGATTTCATAATCTCTGTATTTTTCCACTTTGAACAGATTTTCTATATATAATAAAGTTAAATATTTTTTCTGTAAATAAGCTGAGTCAGGTAAGCGCCTTGATACACTAACACAATAACTCTATTTTTTATCGAGTATGTGTATACAAAACATTTAGAAGTATATTGATCCATAGATTTTAAGGAAAAAATATCAGAAATATTTCTTAAGGGACAGTTTTCTCTCAGAATTATACTCTCTGCTTTTATCAAAAACCAATTTATAGTTTTAAGGTATTTAAAGTTAGCAAATTAAAGTAGAAGATATGTATGCTTCAAGAACATTTGTCTGGTATTTGAAATATTTGTATGAGATGACCAGGCTGAGCCTGAGGGATGGGTCAAATGCATAAAAAAAAATGCATCATAAGTCACGAGTCCCTGCACACCCACAAGAGTTCTAAGTCCAGTCCACCTTGAATGCTTCTCTTATCTCCCATTCATTTTCCTTGACCATTAGTGGGTCAGATTTTTGTAGAGAGCTTAAGCTTGCAATAAATCTTTATATTCATGTGAGCTTCCTGAATCTCCTGATTTCCCAGTCACTTGACAATATTAGCAGAAACAAGGCATGTGTAAAAAAAATCCTGTTACGCCTAGCATTTCTCTAATAGTTAAATGTTCACTGATGAATACAATAACTTTTATTGTCTTATAAAATTAATTATGAAATCATGCTTCTAGAAATTGTCACGTGTGACATCTTTTAGATAACTTACGAAAAGTTGTAAATAAATAGTCAAGTCAGCTTTGCCAGCAGGCAGTGCAGATAGTTTTTCAGGTTATGAAGACAATTGGGACTGGAAATTGCCATTGGTAAGCAATGCAGTGATGCATTTTCATGTGACTGTACTGCTTAAGGATGGCAATCCCAATTGTCGTCATTAAGAAACCATCAGGTGGATCATTAAACACAGACCTTATATGACAGTGACTTCCAACTTTCTGCTCGCTTCCCCATTTACTTTCCTACTGGAAAGTCAGCAGGAAATTTTGGAAATTGCACTCGCATGATAGCAGCTTGCTGCAACATTGCAATTGCAAACCAAGTGCCAAGAACCCAGATCTCAGTCATGTAACTGTGGAGACGCTGCGATGGCCGGAACTCTACAGACCAATCATAAGTGCCCCCTGTTGAGCATTGTCACAAGTTTGAACTGTTGCTGACATGGTCGTAATGCAAGCACCACTTTTATATGCATGCTGCTTTAGTAAGAAAATTCTGATTATTGGACAGGTGTGCTGAATCTTTTCTATTTGAGAGATTAATGATACTTTTTTTTTTGGTCTCTACAGTTCTTTGTTCCCAGTCATGCCTACCTTAAATAAATTTCGTGCTATGATGAATAAACGGAGATTAAGAAGAACATGTACTTTGGATGAGATCAAGACAGATGTCTCTTTTTTACATCCCCCTCCAAATGGGGGTTGGGGCTGGGTTGTAGTCTTAGCTGCTGCTACTCACTGCTTGCTTGTCAGTGGATTTCATAGTGCCTTTGGGGTTTACATGCTGCCCCTTCTTGACACTTTTAAATCAAGTAACTCGCAGATAGGTAGGTCATTGTTACATTAAGATTTCCAGCATAGCTTTGATATATTGTAGTGCAGTTTTGTTTACAATTATACCTTGCTTAACAGTCTGTAAACAAATGGTTTAAACTAAATGTTAATACTCTTGAAAATCACAAGTATTGGAGTAATTTACATCAGTAAAACATACAAGTGATTTGATATTACTTTTTTTTAATATGTTTAATTAAATACATTTGTCTTTTTAAGCTTGGATTGGATCTATCAGCTATGCTTTCATTATGATTTTTGGTCCTGTTTCTGGAAAACTTCTGGTGAAGTATGGAGCTATAAAAGTGGCGATAATTGGAAATCTAGTGACCATAGGTGGTTTAGTGTGGTCATCATATACTCAGGAATTAGCAATGCTGTTTTTCACTCATGGAATCATTGTTGGTGTGGGATCAAGTCTGGCTTACACTCCAGGTAACGCTTTATGTTAAAATTTTGTCACACATTTCTGCTTTTGAAAACATATTTTTGCTTTGCTTTGCTTTGCTTCTGTGGCAGAAAAATAATGTCATAAAGCACTTTTTCATGAAAAAATAATAACTGCGCTTTCTTTATTTTGAAAGATGTAACCGATAACAGTACATATATAGAACAAGGTATCATACATATCTCATCTAGTATCCAGCCTGCCAGTCAGAGCTAATTTGGCTCTTAGTCCAAGGAATGCTGAGCAGCCATAATCTAAACTAGGCTTTAGGAAATTCTACTCCTGGGTTATTTTCTATCCAGAATGCTGTTTCCATCATATTATAAGAGAAGGGTGCAAAATGGCTGAATCTAATTTGATTTTTTAAAAGTCGAAATAAATGTAGTAGGTCTGTTAAGTCTGATAAGTTTAACATGCCTGTTTTAGTCCTTTTCAGTCCATTGGTATTTGCCTTCTTGCTGTAGCTGCTTAAGTTACACTGGGGGTGGGTGGGGGTGTTTAATTGAGAAATTCTCCAGACTTCTGGAATGATTTCTGACTGAATTTGAAAGGCTAGGAAATAGCCCGCCAAACCTTGCATGCTTACAAAATGTCATCCTGCCCATCACTAAGGGAGTAAATCCCAGTTATTTCATTCATCAGATTTAAAATTAGTTTGGTTTGCAAATGACCTCAGCGTACATGCAACTGAAAGCACACCTTATTGACTATAAATAGTAGCATGGTTTTTAATTGGGTCCAATGAAAAGCAATGGCCGTATGTGTAAGCTTTCTCCTTTCCCAGATATTTCTTGTGTTAAATAAAATGGAGTGAGATGTGACTGGACTTCAATATAAAACAACTACTTTAAATTACTATTATTTCTTGATAGGCCTGATAATGGTTAGCCTTTACTTTACTACAAGGCGTTCATTTGCCACTGGATTGGTGATGGCTGGAGGGGCTGCAGGAACCTTTGTACAGAATAGACTTCAGTATTATCTAATTCAGAAACTTGGATGGAGAGATAGTTTGCGTGTGTATAGTGGAATTCTATCCATATGTATTTTTGCTGGATTTGCATACAAGCCTCTTCAAAAACGTATGTAACTGCTTTCGGCATTTTTAATTAAATATCTCCTTTTGTGTGTGGGGGAAGGGAATCCATATTGGGTAAAATGATAATACAAAATAACACAAAGAGTTCTTTTCAGGCTTCTGAATTCCCCTACAGAATGATTCAGACAAAACACAACTATGCCTCCCCTCCCCTAATAAAGCCTTGGTGGCGCAGCAGACTAAAGTGTTGTTAACTAGCACCAGCTGCCTGCAATTACTGCAGGTTCGAATCTCACCAGGCTCAAGGTTGACTCAGCCTTCCATCCTTCCGAGGTAGGTAAAATGAGGACCCGGATGGGGGCAATAAGCTGTCTTTGTATAAAAAAGAACACTGCTTAGGGGGGACTGAAAGCCCTACTAAGCAGGTATATACAAAAGTATGAAGGCTATTGCTTAATGCCCTGAGTTTCCGGAGAAGGGTGGCATATAAATCGAACCAATAAATAAGTAAGTAAGTAAGTAAGTAAGTAAGTAACAAAATGAGAATAAAAAGTAAGTAAATCCAACATTTAGGACAACTATTGCAACCATGTTTGCAATTTGATCCCAATCTGGGATGGGGGTTGTACACTGAATACCCCAATGGATAGTGTCATATAGCAAATGGAAATTATGTGAGAGGTACAAGAAATGGTGCATTGCTTAAATTAAAATGTGACCCTACATTATCTCGGCTCCCTTTCATAGACCGTTTTCCAAAGACCCTTTCTCATTTTATTTAAATTGGGGCAAATCTTTAATAAGATAATATATAACCATTGACTATAGATGGCATTACAGCAATAGCACTTAGATACCGCTTCACAGTGCTTTAAAAGCCTCTCTAAGTGGTTGACAGAGTCAGCATATTGCCCCCAACAATCTGGGTCCTCATTTTACCAACCTTGGAAGGATGGATTACAAAAGCATCCTAGGACTGTTTTGAAAAGGTAGCTATATGTTTAATTTCCCTAGTATATCTAGTAATTCAATTTTTCTGCATTGGATGTGGGTGTGACGTAGTTTCACAATTATGTATTTATTAAATTCAGATTCTGATCAATGATTGTAGTGACATTTGTCTGTCAGGGATTATTTCAGGTTGTTCAGTCGCTAAGTCCTGTCTGACTCTTGGTGATTCCATGGACCATCGATCTCCCTGTCTTCTCCTGTCCTCCACTGTCTCCCGGAGTCTAACTATGCCCACTGCATCAATGACACTCGTCTTCTGCCATTCCCTTCTCTTTTGCCTTCAGTCTTTCCCAGCATCAGGGTCCTCTCTTCTCATTTGGTGGCCAAAGTATTTGAGGTTCAGCTTCAGTATCTGTCTTTCTAAAGGACAGTCAGGGTTGATTTCCTTTAGGATAAAGCTATTTCAAGAGGCTGAATATAAATGCAAGATCAGACCCATATGGCCTGGGAATAGCTAGTATTTAAGGAAGTCAGCATGTTTGATCCTTTTGTTTGTTTGTTTGTTTGTTTCCCAGATCTCAGGTATTCCACTATAGATTTTTTGGTAACTTCTATTCTTCCAAAATTACGTTTATCATCCCTCTCATTTATCATTCTGTCTCCAGTCCAATTTGGGTTTTCAGATGATAAGAATTCAGGAAAGGACTAGCTCAGTTATTGTCAATAAAGAGACCTGTCACTTTGACTGTTTGCTTATTTTATTTAATAAATTTATAGAGCAGCTTTGGGGAACAGAAAAGCTGTCACATATTAATTAGGAAAGACCCTGTCAGTATGCCTTGTAATAGAAGACAAATCCATTCTGCTGGGAAATGCTGTAGTTTAATTCCTGAAATTCATGTTTCCTGTCCTTTTCATTTCAGTAAAACCTGTTAAGATTTTGGGTAAACACATGCTTGGAAGAAAGACTGTTTTCAGTTTAACACCCTAGAACTTGAGGCATAGGACTTCACTAAAGCAATTCAATTCATTTCTTAAATCACCCATGCTGTTTGCTTTCAGGAATACAAATTGCAAATAAAAGCGACTAAGAAGTTGTGTCACGTATCTACAACAAATTTCCTTAACCCGGGGTAAACTGAGTTAAATTGCAGCTCCCATTATCCAGTCAGCCTTATCAAGTAGACTAGACTTAGAAATCAATGCCACATACTTTAGCTCTAAAATTACTTTTTATTGGAAGAGCTATAGTAAAAAAATTCTTGCAACTCCCAATGTGTTTCATTTTGCCCTCACTTTATCTTTGTGTGAACTAGAGAGGGGTGTGTCTGAGATGATTACTGAAATTAGTTTCTTGGAATGGACTTAAGCCACACTTGTTTGATGGTTTGGTAGTGGCTTTTCCTCATGTTTTTCTAGGCCATTCCCTCATGCCTTTTACCCATTTCCACCCAACATGCTGGCTGCATTTTGGAAATTGTAGGCACCAAGTAGGAAAAAAAAAACCCTGATGTGATCCCTATTCATGATAAAAGCAATCTTTTTGTGTACAAGGAACTCATTCTCCCTAATGGCTGTACCTGCTCCAGCTATGTCCAACAAGAAATGTTAGCATAGGTTCTTATGGTATATAAAACCATTCTTTGCAAATCAAAATAATTGGTTAAACATCACACAAATCTGTCCTGTGCTCATTTGTGATATGCTTTTTATGTTATGCGGGTTGCACGTAACTGTTGTATTTATTGCTTTCTGTTGAAATTCATCAGTATTCTAGGGCGTTTGTAAAGAGAAGCAATAATTTCTCTTGTTTTTACTTTGTATTTTAAAGACAGAACTCATCCAAGTGTAGTTGAAAAATTTAAAACATCGCCACTAAGAGGTTTTATAGTTGATTTAGGTTTATGGAAAGATCGTATTTTTGAGGTATGGGTCAGTTCTCTTGGATTAGCAAAATTTGGATTCTACATACCTTTTGTGCATATGGTAAGTTGTCATCTTTTTTTTTGTGTGTGTGGCTTTTCTGTTATAGCTTGGAACAAGGGTCCCCAACCTATGAGGGCCATGAGGGTTTGCAACCAGGCTGTGGTAATGGCTGGCGAGCGTGTGTGTGCGCAAGCACATCTTCACTTGCATGAACACTGGCCGAGCGCATGTGCATGCTCCATTTAAGTGAGCGGAAGGCCTGTGTGCACAAATGGAACTTCCGGACGCTCGTGTGGAACCATCTCCTCTCCCAACCCTCTGGTCTGCAAAGCCGGAAAAGTTGGGGAACTCTGGCTTAGAATGCTTATTTTTATATCGTATGTAAAACCTGTATATTCTAAATATTTTAAGACATGTGGCTAAGCATTCAATCTTTTCCAGTCTTTTAATCCTTAACTCAATTTCGGAAAAGGGTTACATCAATCTGGGCCAAGTTGATTAATTTTTAGTAGCTGTAAGATTGCCCTTTGTACATAATAGGTAAGTGGCCACTGCGAACAAGAGAAAATTTATTTCAATAGTGTCAGATACACCAACTGCAGTAGTAGTAACCTTCAAAACTTGAATAATACTTGGTCAATTACTTTTGAGGAATAATTTTTGAAGAAAACATGGTGTCATCACCTCAGGACCTAAATTTGGTGCCCTCTTCATATATTGGATCAAATCCCATAGTCCCCTCTCAGTTTGATTTTTGGCAATGCATTATGGAGGCACCAAATTGGAGTACACTAATGTTTCCAATGAAGGTAGAAGTATCAAGAGAGGAGTATGAAATGTTTAAATTGTCAGTCACATCTGGTGGTTTTTTTTTTTTTGTTGACTATTTGCATAAACCTTTAAACAAGTATCACTGAATTTGCGGCTATACTTAATTACTAGGTTAGCTTAATTATGACTAGTGCTCACCAAACAGAGGACTTTTAACCTGACATGTTAAAAATCACTGTTCCTTTTTTTGCAGATGAAACTTGCAGGGGATTTGGGTATTCCTTTGGAAAAAGCATCCTACATTATGGTAGGACTTGGAGTAAGCAGCATGATTAGTTGTCTTATGTTTGGAAAAATTTGTGATATTGAAAATATCGACCGACTTTATATTAATCAGGCATCCATATTATCTGTTGGTAAGTTTCACAGTAAGCTTCTGAATGTGTTTCGCCTGAGAAATTATAGTTTTAGACCTAGAAACATCTGGAGCAGTGGTGACGAACCTTTTACTTACTGAGTGCCGAAACAGGAACGCGCTTCGCGCCCTGCGCACACTCGCATGCCATCCGCGGTAACGCACAGCTCCTCCCCATGTGCTGTGTGTGCAACTGCACCATCTAGCGCGCACTGCGTGAACAATCTCACCATATGCGCATGCACACAGCTGGGTCCCCTGAATTGTGCGCATGCGCACCAGAGGCCTGAACACTAGCTGGGGCACGTGCATACGCGCAGTTTCAGGTTAGCTTGGCGACGGCTCACATGCCTGGAAAAATGGTTCTGTGTGTCACTTCCGGCACGCGTGCCATAGGTTCGCCAACACGGGTCTAGAGTATCACTACTTGCAGATATGAGTTATATCAGCACAACTGTAAGTTAACACTGGTGCCAAATCTTCTTGAGGCCATTCTTGTGATGGCTTGAATTCCAGTTTCCACAGTCACTGGTGAACATGATGACTAGGAATTAGGGAAATGGAATCTGATACATGAGATGGGTTCTAGATTGGGAGAACCTAATTTCTTATGATACTCCAGTAGAAGCACTGGGCACTTGGAACCAATGCATAGGTTCCTTAGTATGTAGCATGGAAGATAGCCCACTACCACTGTGCTTGAGAAACAAAATTTTTGGTAAGCAGAACTAAAGTATTGGAAATTAGCATGGCAAAGCCTGATGATGTTGCTCTATCTAGGTTTACATTATAAATACATTTTGTTCATATTGAAACCTACGTCCTTCATGTTTTATTTTTCAGGTGTGGTCTACTTTATTATTCCTCATTGCACATCTTTTGGCGCTCTTGTAGCCATTTGCTCCCTTTTGGGATTTTTTGATGCAGGAAACTATGTTCTCCTACCTGTCCTAACATTTGATTTGATGGGAGCAGAGAGAATGCCTGTTGCGTGGGGATTTATGATGGCTGTCAACGCAATTAGCTGTTTTGGTCCACCCTTTGCAGGTAAACCAGTTAGTGTGATTCTGCGATTTGTCTATAAAGAATATTGTTAGCCTACAGCCGTGATGGCAAACCTAAGGCATGTGTGCCACCCATGGCACACGTAGCCATATCAGTGGGCACGCCAGCTCAGCTCTGGTGCGCATGCACACGCTGGCCAGCTGATTTTCGGGCCTTCTGGGCCCACCAGAAGTAGGGAAACAGGCTGTTTCCTGCCTCCGGAGGGCCTGGGGGGGGGGGGGGGCCCGTTTTTCTTTCTTACCTGGTTCCAGATCCTCTCTATGCATCTGCGGAGGGCAAAAACAGCCTTTCCCACTCCCTCGGAGGCCCTCAGAAGGCCTGAAAGGGCCCATTTCCCAATTCCCGGTGGGACAGGAAGTGACTTTTTTGCCGTCCCCACCCTCTGTAGGAGTCTCTGGAGGCTGGGGACAACAAAAAAAGTCACTTCCTGTCCCACCGGGAGTTGGGAAATGGGCCCTTTCAGGCCTCCGGAGGGCCTCCGAGGGAGTGGGAAAGGCTGTTTTTGCTCTTCCCAGATGCATAGAGAGGATCTGGAGCCAGGTAAGAAAGAAAAAAGGGCCTACCAGGCCATTGTATGCCAGGAGTGGGGGGGGGGGGGGGGGGTTGTGCGTGCATGTGCAGGGGGGGGGCATAGAATTATGGGTGTGGGCATGCGCACGTGCGAACCTCCCCCACCCCCCCTCTCCTGGCACGTGATGGCAAAAAGGTTAGCCATCACTGGCCTAGAGCCATGATGGCGAACCTATGGCATGTGTGCCAGAGGTGGCACGCAGTGCCCTCTCTGTGGGCACGTAAGCCGTCACCCCAGTTCAGGTCTGCTGCCGGTCAGCTGATCTTTGGGTCTCTGCTGCACATGCGCAAGGGGTAGGGTGTGCATGTGCAGGGTGTGTGTGAGTGGCCGCGCATGCATGCACAGGGGCACGCACATTGCATTTTGGGGGTTCAGGCGCACACACACGCTTTGGGCACTCAGTCCAGAAAAGGTTAGCCATCACTGGCCTAGAGAAAACTATATTGCTGATGTGTCCAAGAATTGACTCTTCCCAAGGCTTGCCTGATTATTTGCTTATTATATTTGTATGCCTGCAAATCTCACAAGTATGGCATACAGCAGTGAATTAAAAAGAAAACCCAATAAATATTTAAAAACAATAAAATAGCACCCAAGCAGGGGGAATGATATGAGCCACAGTAAGATAGTATCACAGGATTTCCCCAGTCCGCTAGGACCCCCAGGTCTGATGGTACAGCCAGATCCTGAGGGACTTGTAGAATATTGAAAGGGATGGACCTAGCCTCACTTCTGGGAGTAGAAGATCTCACAATGGGAGTGCCACACCAAAGACAGCCTGTCTTCTGGGATCCAAGTTTAATTCCCTAATAATTGGTACATGCAGCCTGCTTTCTCTGGCAGATTTGGTAGGACAAGCAGATATAATGAGGAAGAACCAGTCCCTCAGTTCTCTCCTCCCCAACTGCCATCACCTGGAATCAGCCCTGGAGAAAGGAAGTAAACTAGAACAGCACTCTATCACCCACCCCCAATCGAAGTCAATCCAGAAGGACTCCATGGTCAATGGTATCAAAAACTGCAGAGAGGTCAAATAGGGCAAGGATCGATGCATGACCCCATCTCACGCTTGCCTGGCTTCTTGAGGAAGGGGTGAGGCAAATTGACCATCACTAGAACCTACTCACATGATCCCCTGAACCAGTTTAATCAGCAAGGAGGGAAATGGATCTAAAGGACAGGTGGCTGAGCTTACAGCCCCAAAGACCCTGTCTGTCTCCTCTAATCAGACAGGTTCATACCTGTTCAGATAATGGCAATATTCCTTCCTAGGTATTTCCACTGGTCCTACAACAAGGCCAGCGTCCACTTGAGAATGAATCCGAGCAACTTTGTCTGACCGATGGCTGAGGAAATTCATCCTCATTGCCCCGGCAAGAGGTTCTCTGAGCCTCTCTTAGCCACTCAGGAGCCCGGGAGGACTCATGCCACCCAGAACAGAGTGGCAGGACAGTTATCTGCAGACACAATAAGAACAGAGAATTAACGATGCTTTGCCACACTTACCGTATTTTTCGGAGTATAAGATGCACTGGACTATAAGATGCACCTTCCTTTTTTGGTGAGGAGAACAAGAAAAAGAGATCTGCCTCTGCCTCTGCCTCCGCCTCCCAGCAATTTTGCCTCATTGCAGCAAACAGCGAACAGCCTGCTTTACTTTCATTTTTGTTTTCAGCATAGCTTGATTAGCACAAGGGGGAAAAAAAACCCTGCTCCAGCAATTTATCTCCTTGCAGCAAGCAGCAGAGGCCCATGCAAAACAGCTGAGAGCAAAACAGCTGAGATTTGGGAAGCCGATCCAATCAACCTGTGCTAATTAGGCTGTGCTGAAGCTGAAAAGAGCTGTTTCTTCTTTTCTGCAGCTGTTTGCTGCAAGGAGGTAACTGCTGGGAGGCAGAGGCCAAAGGGTGGGGAGTGGGTGGGTGGGGCTACATTCAGTGTATAAGACGCACCTAAATTTTTATCCCCTTTTTAGGGGGGTAAAAGGTGCATCTTATACTCTGAAAAATACGGTACCACCACTAGGTCTTAATGGCATTTCTAGCCCAGGTTCAAATTCATACCTCATTGAGTGCCAGCAAAGCTTTAGATGTCTTTTCTCTTGCTTCATCTCTCTCAACTCCTCTATACAGCGCCAGGATCCCTGAGAGGGAAGAAGTCACATGGGTACAATCTGATCTTAAGCTTCATTCATCTACTTATTCCAAATGTCGTCCAGAGCTTTGTAGCACAATAGCAGGAACAACTCTCACTCCCTTTGGAACCTATCTGGGCCCATTAGTCACTGGCGACTTTCCTCTTTCTTTTCTATGTATGCCTATATAGGTACTCATTGCTTAATGACCACTCATTTAGCAACTATTTGAACTTACGACAGCACTGAACAAGTGGTAGTTACAACGGGACTTCGTACCTACAACCATTGCAGCATCCTGCAGTCACATAATAAGAATTTCTGTTGCTGGTTTCTCACAAAGTCAGTGGGGAAGCCAACAGGAAGTCAGAAGCTGTGATCATAAGAAGTTCTCACTTAATGAACTGCACAGTTCTCACTTAACATTGGTAACTCGGGATTTGCAAGAACTGTTGCAGCTAAGTGGTATGGTAATTTATTTATTTTTTTACATAAAACTACGTTGCTAAATGATGGCGTTTTCAATTCCAATTAGCAGTTAAAACAAGGACCACCTGTATAGCTTTTGGGATCAGGAAGTATGTGCTGTGATTACTTAAATCTTTTTGATACTGGAATGTATAGTATCATTTGAAAGAGAATTCTGTTTTGGGAAAGGAAGCACAAAAGTAAACAACATATTTTTATTTCAGGTGCAATGTATGACATGTATGGCAGTTATACCATTGGCTTTGTAGTAACCGGGGTTTGCAATATTGCTGCAGCTGGCATACTAGCTTTAATACCCTGGTTGCAAAGAGAAGCAGTCCAGTCAACAAAAAACTACATTAATGCTTCTGTATGTGTAATAACCAATACCATAGTGCCTTGGCAATCTCCAAGTCCTTCATTAGGGGTAAGGAGTATTTGATGACATTTCTTTCTCTAGACAAGAAAATTTAGCCTCTTCTTCTTCCTCCTCCTCCTCCTCCTCCTCCTCCTCCTTCTGTAGTATGAATTCTGTACCAACCTGATCTTTGATAGGCATTTTATCACAATGACCCTTTCATGTTATTAGCAGTTCTGTTGACAGGTGGTAGAGAAATTAATATAAAATCTTCATCATGGTTTTTGTGATTTGCTCAAACAGGATGGTGCCAGCTACATGAAGACTCATTTAAACATCTCAGAGTTTAGAGGTTTGGGCACAAACCCCTGTCCTTTGTGTGGTTCCAGGTATTTTTAAAAAATTGCATCGCAAGCAACATGCTTAGCTAATTTCTCCAGAGATTCCCAATTCTGTTATTTTCTTTTTCTTTTTTTGTCATTTTATTTGTTCCTAGACAAATGCAAAGAATAAGAAGTACATTTTTATTGCCATTTGCCTTTAAGATTCTTGAAGGCCCTTTTAATAAATGCCAATAGTAGGGAGTAACCCACCCTGAAATACCTTATGCCCCTTTTGTCTGGGAAAAGGTTACATTATACACAGTTTGATAAAAAATGTCAGATGTTCATAAAGAAGGCCTGATACAATTACTCTTCCTGTCAGAAATTCATTAGTTACGGTACTAAAAGCTGTTGAACCCATAGCATCTGAATATGTAGTTGAGGCCTCAGTCCCCATCTGCCTCAAAAATTGTACACTTAGTTCTTGTTCAGTGATCACAGTTGGGACCAGCATCTCAGTCATTAAGCAAAGTAGTTGCTAAATGAAGAATCATGTGATTGTTACTGCATATGATTTTACTTCAGCCTTCCTGCTTACAGTATCAGAAGGATTCAACTCCAGTTGTATTGTTGGGAAGGTCTCCAAATTTGATTCATGAGGAAGCTGAGTAAAAGACTGGATCTTACAGCCCTTTTCCCTCACTCCAGTGCCATCTGGAATGCTTGCCTTCATGCTGCGATAATTAGCGAAGAGGAAATGAATGTTTATATTTACAATTTTTGGAGAGGAAGTGATTACAAGAAAGTAAGGCTTGAGTTTTGGTTTGGGATCACAGTTCTTACAAGCTGATTGAGGATGTTGGGAATTATAATAATCACTCTCTATATATTTTATAATTGTCCCAAAGCAGAGATTGAAGGCTATGTGGAAGTATGGTTTATAGCCAATGAATCTGAAGATTTAAATTATAGATTTCAAAAAGAATTTGAACAGTGATCATGATAATAGATTATAGACTTTTAAAATCAGATATACACTTTATCTCAGATACATAGTGTGAATTTAGATTACAATGAGGAAATGTGTTTGGTGTAAACTTCCTCCTTACCTATTTTCTCCCTTCTACTGATTTTCTATCATCTACTTCAATGTTTGTTTATTTACTTTGTGGGAAGAAGTGGTGATTACACCAGGGGTGAAATGTTCCCAGATCGGACTGGATCGCCTGATCCGGTAGCGATTTTTCCCTGTGGTTCGGCGATTCGGTAGCGATCACTGCCTGGCTGTCATTATTTCCTGGTTTTAACCAGGAAGTAATGTTTTTTAACCTGCGCATGTGCAGAAGGTTTTACAGATGCGCAGAAGGTGTGCGTGTGTACGTGCACTTCCAAACCGGTAAGGAAGGTAAGTAGATTTCACCCCTGGATTACGCCCTGTGTTCAGAGAATGGAAGAATGTTGTTGAACTGCCATCATTAATACTGTCTTTCATAATACATTTATTTGTTTTCTTACAGAGTATTAGTTCCTCGTTCACAAAATCTATGGTATCTCCTGAACGAAGTATATCAGGCCATTCAAAAGGATTCAGCATGAAGTCCTTTAAGAGCATACTAAAGTCAGATACAACATCTGGTAAAAATGTGACTCCACATATGACATCAGACCGAAGGATTTCTGTTGGTACTGTGGAATATGTGAAGGTTCTCCAGGAGCAAGAGGACAATAAAGCTGAGTGGAAGCAAGACTTAACTAAATCAGAATTAGCATCTCTTCAAAGTCAAACTTCCATGACCCAGGATCTACACATACCTTGTAGAAAAGAAGATGGAGTGGCCTTGCATGAGTATGAGGGAGATGAAGAAGAAGTTGAGATTACAACTGGGGTAAGGCCTGCACAAGAACTAATCGTGCCAGAACTATTCATGAAAAGGGAAAGATCAGACTCTAAACAGTCGGACCGTTTTCCTCACAGAAAAGAAGATGGAGTGGCTTTCTTAGATGAGTA